>JAWMAR010000666.1:545210-577114 GCA_036785375.1 Leucoraja ocellata
TTTAATGACTGGGAGTGTGTGCTGGGATCGGAGGCATTCACATCGGGGAGACATTACTGGGAGGTGGAGGTGGCGGGGAGTCAGGACTGGGGTCTGGGAGTCGCCGCAGAATCTGTGGAGAGGAAGGGATGGGTCATACTGACCCCGGAGACTGGAGTCTGGGGCATCTGGCGGTGGAGTGACGGGTTTGTTGCACTCACCTCCCCACCATCCCCTCTCCCCGCCCGTCCCATCCCCGGGAGGGTGGGAGTTTATCTCAGTTACGAGTCCGGGACAGTTACATTTTACGACGCGGACACCAAGTCCCATCTCCACACCTTCACTGGGAATAAATTCACGGAGAAACTTTATCCTTTCTTTCGGCCTTGGGATAAAGACCAGTGGTTGAGAATCTGCTCCGGTTCCGCTCCGGGTGTGTAAAAGGGTCGGGTCCCGGGACCGGCATCAGGAGCGGGGCTCAGGGGCTGTGGGGCAGAAACCCGGTGGACAACAGGTCGGCGCTGAACGAACGGTTCCCATTGCCAGTTCTCACGGTGCAACCTGATGCAAGATGTCACCAGAGTGAAGTGATCGTGGTCCAGCAAGAGTTCCGCACGATATAGCGGGAGGTAGATAAAGAGTTCCCACGGTACTCTGCAATTCTGTCATTTTTGCGAGTGACTTGTCTGTCTCCCGATCTTTCCCGTTAATCGTGAATGAACATCGTGTACTGTAGTGTAGTTAATCACGTGGCACAGATGATGTCACTTTGTTGTCACACACTATATTGGTTTTTTTCACCCGAGCTCTTTAATGAGCTGAAGAATAATCTGTTTTTTTAGACAAATGTTGTTTGGTGTGATGCACCTTCTCTCAATATGTGCAAGAAATCGTCTTTTTATTTAGTCAAATATGAATAAAGACTGTGTCTCACATTGACCGTGATGATTGTGTTATTTTATGATCTACTGAGAGGTGAAACTTTCAGTCTGAAGAAGGCTCTCGACCCGAAACGCCACCCGTTCCTTCTCTCCAGAGATGCTGCCTGTCCCGCTGAGTTGCTCCAAGCAACTGGTGTCTATCTTCAAAGGACTGACCACCGGGCTGGTTGTCGGGGCTGGCGTGTTGCGTTTCACAGACCGAACTTGGGACGGGACTGGAGTTGGGAGGGAAAGGTGGGGGAGTCGAGGGAAAGGAGGGGGAGACTGATGGGTGTGTCTTCATTTAGTGGCGGTGGGTGTCTGTCACTGAAACAGGCAGGTGAGATTTCACATTCACCTTGTGTGTGCCTCTCTCTCCCTCCCTCCCTCCCTCTCACACAGGCATGAATGGATGAACTCCGCGGGCCAGGCAGAATCTACGGAGGGAAATGGACAGGCGACCCATTCTTCAGGCTGCCTTATGTCTCTCTCTCCCCAACTTCCACCCACACACACGAATTCCGTTGTTATTATTTTCTTTACTTTTCTTAACAGCTATTTTCATTGGGAGTGTGACAGGTACGGGTTTGTCTCCCTTGACCACATGTCCCTGCTATGGACTGTATGTAGTGATACTGCACGGGGTCTATCAGGAGCTTCTTGCTATAAAATTAATTGGAGATTAGATTCCAGACAGTTCTCTTCATATCAGTCTTGTTTGTTGTTTCTGTTTTCAGAGTGGAAAAGGATACGAGGCCACAAAGGTAAGATCTTGGTTTGTGTGTGTGTGTGTGTGTGTGTGTGTGTGTGTGTGTGTGCGCGTGTATGTGCTGTGTTTGTGTGTGTATGCGTGCGTCTGTGTGTAGTGAGCGTGTTTGAGTGTGTGTGTATGCGTATGTGCTGTGTGTGTGTAAGTGTGTTTATATGTGTGTGTATGCGTGCGTCTGTGTGTAGTGAGCGTGTTTGAGTGAGTGTGTGTGTGTGTGTGTGTGTATGTGCTGTGTTTGTGTGTGTGTGTGTGTGTGTAGTGAGCATGTTTGAGTGAGTGTGTGTGTTTATGTGTGTGCATGTGTGTGTGTGTGTGTGTGAGCTTGTGTTGTGTAAATATGTGGGTGTGCGTGAGTGTGTGTGGTGTGTATATGTGCATGTATGTGAATGTGTGTGAGTGTGTATATATGTGGGTGTGCGTGAGTGTGTGTGGTGTGTATATGTGCGTTTATGTGAATGTGTGTGAGTGTGTATATATGTGGGTGTGCGTGAGTGTGTGTGCTGTGTATATGTGCGTGCGTCTTTTAGTGTGTATGTGTGTGGTGTGCGCGAGCGTGTTTGAGCGAGTGAGTGTGTGTGGGTGTGTGTGAGTGTGTGCTTGTGTTGTGTATATATGTGGGTGTGTGTGAGTGTGTGTGAGTGAGTGTGTCAATGTGTGTGAGTGAGTGTGTGCTTGTGTTGTGTATATATGTGGGTGTGTGAGAGTGTGCGGTGTGCGCGTGCGTGTTTGAGCGAGTGTGTGAATGTGTATGCGTGAGTGTGTGTGTGTGTGTGAGTGTGTGTGTGTGTGTGTGTGTGTGTGTGTGTGTGTGTGTGTGTGTGTGAGTGTGTGTGTGTGTGTGTGTGTGTGTGTGTGTGTGTGTGTGTGTGTGTGTGTGTGTGTGTGTGTGTGTGTGTGTGTGTGTGTGTGTGTGGGGTGATGATATTGAGATTTCCCGTCCGAGAGCCGAAACTTAAGTCAAGACTTTGTCTTAAGTATCTACAAGTACTCTCATGATAAGAGGATTATACTGTACCAACAGTATTAGTACCTCTGTGTGTGTGTGCGTGCGTGCGTGTGTGTGTGTGTGATTCTGTGTGTGTGCGTGTGTGTGTATGTACCATGTATGTACACAACACACATATGTATATGTATATTACGAGTAAAGTATTTTGCTGTACCCCTTCCCCTGTCTCTTTCTACGGAGGGAGCAGAGGGAAGCATGAGAATGAAGAAGTGTCCAGACCCTAGACGTGTTCTGTCATTTCCTTACACGTGTGTTGCCTGACCCACGGACTTCCTCCAGCAGTTTGTTTTTATTTCTCACCGTTCACCCGCTTCCCGTCCACTTCCACCCCAATTAGGAAACTCCGTGAAACATGTTTTAGTCCATGGGATGTTGGTGGGTGGGAAAACGCCGGGATATCGTCCAGTTATCCGCCCGCCTGTGCCTGAGGCCGAGCGGCCTCTCCCCCGGTCCCGGGGCCGCGCTGCCCGAGTCTCCCCCCGACCCCCGGGGACTCTCTGATTCTCTGCTTCTCCCCCCAGTCTCCGTCACCCTGGATGTGGAAACAGCGAATCCGCGGCTCGAGGTGTCTGAGGATCGGAAGAGGGTGAGACGGACCCGGACCGTGAGGAGTCTCCCTCACGCCGGGAAGAGGTTTACATACTGGTGGTGTGTGCTGGGATCGGAGGGATTCACATCGGGGAGACATTACTGGGAGGTGGAGGTGGCGGGGAGTCGGCGCTGCAGTCTGGGAGTCGCCGCAGAGTCTGTGGAGAGGAAGAGACCGGTCACACTGAGCCCGGAGACTGGAGTCTGGAGCATCATGCGGTTGGGTGACGGGTTTGATGCACTCACCTCCCCTCCATCCCCTCTCCCCGCCCGTCCCATCCCCGGGAGGGTGGGAGTTTATCTCAGTTACGAGTCCGGGACAGTTTCATTTTACGACGCGGACACCAAGTCCCATCTCCACACCTTCACTGGGAATAAATTCACGGAGAAACGTTATCCTTTCTTTGGGTCTTGGCATAAAGACAAGTGGCTGAGAATCTGCTCCGGTTCCGCTCCGGGTGTGTAAAAGGCTCGGATCCCGGGACCGGCGTCAGGAGCGGGGCTCAGGGGCTGTGGGGCAGAAACCCGGTGGACAACAGGTCGGCGCTGAACGAACGGCTCCCATTTAATTCCCAAATTCCGCGTCGTGAAACAAACCCCAGTGAGCGCGGAAATAAAACCAGGGGGAATGTAAATGTGGCCTTGCCGAGGCAGCATGAAGTGTAGATGTGTACAAAATCATGAGAGGAACAGATGGGGTAGATGCACAGAGTCTCTTGCCCAGAGTAAGGGAATCGAGGACCAGAGGACATAGGTTCAAGGTGAAGGAGATAAGATATCTGAGGGGTAACTTTTTCACACAGAGGGTGGTGGGTGTATGGAACAAGCTGCCAGAGGAGGTAGTTGAGGCTGGGACTATCCAATCGTTTATGCAATATTTAGACAGGTACATAGATAGGACATATTTGGAGGGATATGGACCAAGCGCAGGCAAGTGGGACTAGTGTAGATGGGACATGTTGGCCGGTGTGGGCAAGTTGGGCCGAAGGGCCTGTTTCCATACTGTATCACTCTATGACCAAGAGTCAATAGAAGGGAAGGTTGGTTTGCGCGATGGTCTGGGCTGTGTGCACAGTTCTCAACTGTCACTCATTCCTCCTCTCCATAGATGCTGCCTGTCCCGCTGAGTTACTCCAGCATTCTGTGTCCTTCTTCAATGTAAACCTGCATCTGCAGTTCCTTCCTACAGATAAAATGCTTTCTGCGGCGCATAGAGTACTAGTGTGTTACAGTGTGGAAACAGGCCCTTCGGCCCAACTAGCCCATACTAGCCAACATGCCCCATCTACACTAGTCACAGAGTGATACAGTGTGGAAACAGGCCCTTCGGCCCAACTTGCCCACACCGGCCAACAATGTCCCATCTACACTAGTCACAGAGTGATACAGTGTGGAAACAGGCCCTTCAGCCCTACTTGCCCACACCAGCCAACATGTCCCATCTACACTAGTCTCAACAAAGCTCTTGTGGCGGCCCCTAGTGGTGAGCCACGCACTGTACATAACCTTCGGCTGTGGGTAGACAATAGACAACAGGTGCAGGTCCAGGCCATTCGGCCCTTCATGTCCTGGTGACCAGAGGTGGTGGTCACGGGTGCCCCTGGGGTTATTTAAGGTGGTAATCACGCGCGCACACACGGGGTGGTGGGTTGTTATATATTTTTATTTTTTATTACACAAATACTTTTATTCAAAAACTACAAATAAAGATACAGTATTAACACAATCAAAGGCTGCCTATGTTGACAGTTCATCAAATTAATATGATGCCAACTTGATCAACAAACACTCGACCTCCCGCGGCGACCAGCATTCACGGACGGTCTCCAGAGTCCCCGTGGACACCTCGTGTGTGTTCCCTCTCCACACACTGATGGTAACAACAGTGAGGTGAAACTGCATCCTCCACTCTGCAACTGTGCTCTCTGCCAGCTTCCATCCGTTGCTGTATCCTCAGCCACTGGTCCCCCTCCTAGACACACTCACACATACACATATATAGTCAAGTCAAGAGAGTTTATTGTCATGTCTCCCAGATAGGACAATGAAATTCTTGCTTGCTGTAGCACAACAGAATATAGTAAGCATAAATACAGAACAGTTCAGTGTGTCTATATAGCATAGACCATATATACACACATAAATAAACAGATAAAGGTTGACGGTTGGCAGTTGGTGTTTGACAGTTCACACACACACACACACTCACACACACACGCGCACACTCACACACACTCACAGACACACACACACACTCACACACACGCTAACACACACGTTCACACACACACACACTCACACACACTGACACACAATCAGACGCACACTCACACGCACACACACTCACACACACACACACACTCACACACACACACACACTCACAGACACACACACTCAGCAGAGGAGGACAAAGGGCTTAATTAGGAAAGGAAAAATTGATTATGAAAGAAATCTGGCAGGGAACATAACTGACTGCAAAAGCTTTTATAGATATGCGAAGAGAAAAAGATTAGTTAAAACAAATGTAGGTCCCTTGCAGTCAGAAACAGGTGAATTGATCATGGGGAACAAGGACATGGCAGACCAATTGAATAAGTACTTTGGTTCTGTATTCACTAAGGAAGACATAAATAATCTGCCGGAAATAGCAGGGGACCGGGGGCCAAATGAGATGGAGGAACTGAGTGAAATCCAGGTTAGTCGGGAAGTGGTGTTAGGTAAATTGAATGGATTAAAGGCCGATAAATCCCCAGGGCCAGATAGGCTGCATCCCAGAGTGCTTAAGGAAGTAGCCCCAGAAATAGTGGTTGCTATCTTTCAAAATTTTTCAAAACTCTTTAGATGATGGAGTAGTTCCTGAGGATTGGAGGGTAGCTAAAGTAACTCCACTTTTTAAAAAGGGAGGGAGAGAGAAAATGGGGAATTACAGACCAGTTCGTCTAACATCGGTAGTGGGGAAACTGCTAGTCAGTTAATAAAGATGGGATAGCAGCACATTTGGAAAGTGGTGAAATCATTGGACAAAGTCAGCATGGATTTATGAAAGGTAAATCATGTCTGACGAATCTTATAGAATTTTATGAGGATGTAACTAGTAGAGTGGATAAGGGAGAACCAGTGGATGTGTTATATCTGGACTTTCAGAAGGCTTTCGACAAGGTCCCACATAAGAGATTAGTATGCAAACTTAAAGCACACGGCATTGGGGGTTCAGTATTGATGTGGATAGAGAACTGGCTAGCAGACAGGAAGCAAAGAGTAGGAGTAAACGGGTCCTTTTCAGAATGGCAGGCAGTGACTAGTGGGGTACCACAAGGCTCAGTGCTGGGACTCCAGCTATTTACAATATATATTAATGATTTGGACGAGGGAATTGAATGCAACATCTCCAAGTTTGCGGATGACACGAAGCTGGGGAACAATGTTAGCTGTGAGCAGGATGCTAGGAGGCTGCTCGGTTACTTGGATAGGTTGGGTGAGTGGGCAAATGCATGGCAGATGCAGTATAATGTGGATAAATGTGAGGTTATCCACTTTGGTGGCAAAAACAGGAAAGCAGACTATTATCTGAATGGTGGCCGATTAGGAAAAGGGGGAGATGCAACGAGATTTGGGTGTCATGGTACATCAGTCACTGAAAGTAGAGTTTCCTGAAGTAGAAAGTCCAGCATCTGCAGTTCCTTCTTGAACACATTGAAAGTAGGCATGCAGGTGCAGCAGGCAGTGAAGAAAGCAAATGGCATGTTAGCATTCATAGCAAAAGGATTTGAGTATAGGAGCAGGGAGGTTCTACTGCAGTTTTACAGGGCCTTGGTGAGACCACACCTGGAGTATTGTGTACAGTTTTGGTCTCGTAATCTAAGGAAATACATTCTTGCCATAGAGGGAGTACAGAGAACGTTCACCAGACTGATTCCTCGGATGGCAGGACTTTCATATGAAGAAAGACTGGATAGACTCAGCTTGTACTCGCTAGAATTTAGAAGATTGAGGGGGGATCTTATAGAAACTTACAAAATTCTTAAGGGGTTGGACAAGCTAGACGCAAGAAGATTGTTCCCGATGTTGGGGAAGTCCAGAACAAGGGGTCACAGTTTAAGGATAAGGGGTAAATCTTTTAGGACCGAGATGAGAAAAAAGATTTTCACATTGGTGAATCTGTGGAATTCTCTGCCACAGAAGGTAATCGAGGCCAGTTCATTGGCTACATTAAAGAGGGAGTTAGATGTGGCCCTTGTGGCTAAGGGGATCAGAGGGAATGGAGAGAAGGCAGGTGCGTGATACTGAGTTGGATGATCAGCCAAAATCATATTGAATGGTGGTGCAGGCTCGAAGGGCCGAATGGCCTACTCCTGCACCTAATTTCTATGTTTCTATGAGGGCTCTGCATTATCTTAAAAATACTTCAAACAAAAACCATTGAAATCATACTTTACAATGCACTAAAACATGGTTTTAATACATCAAATTTCATAAAGTCCCAACCGTGGGAGGGGGGGGGGCTCCCCCGTCCTACAACCTCCCCTCAATGCTTCAAAATCAAGTGGTCGAGTTTTATTGCCATATATACTCAAGAATAGAAATATAGAAAATAGGTGCAGGAATAGGCCTTACGCCCTATCGAGCCAGCACTGCCATTCAATATGATCATGGCTATTCATCTAAAATCTGTACCCCTTTCCTGTTTTTTCCCCATATCCCCTGATTTTGCTAGCTGCAACAGCTAAATGTAACTCTCTCTGGAAAACATCCAGTGAATTGGCCTCCACTGCCTTCTGTGGCAAAGAATTCCACAGATTCACAACTCTCTGGGTGAAGAAAGTTTGTCCTCATCTCTGAACTCCCCCAACATCGGGAACACCTTTCCTGCAGTTACAGTGTGAAAATCCTGCAGACAAGCAGGATGCCTTCTCCATCCATCCCCATTTGAAGTCCACTATATTCCACCGCTTCTATCCAGTGTTTGGTACCTACTTCCAGCAGCCACTGGTTGTCCTCCAGGATGAACCGAGCCGCAGCCTGGTCTATGCCGGTCACCAGGGTGAATTGGGCGCAGAGACTCTCACGGCAGCGGCACAATGCCTCAGACGGCCCGGGACTCTTGCACTGAGACTGCTCCATGGCCGGAGCTGCAGCGAGCGACTCGCCAGCCCGGCAAACACTCGCCAGCCCCGGCTCCCCGTCCGCATCTGCCCCCCTCCGCTGCTTCTGCTTCCATCCATCCCTCCCTCATCCTCGGCTCTCCAACACCCACGACCAGGTTGTTCAGAGCACAGCAGCTGCAGCCCCCGGTTCCGCGGCCCGTGTCCATTTCTCTGGACTCCATCTGCCGTGATTCTCAGTCTGAAAAAGGATCTCGACCTGAATCGTCACTCTGTAGCGGGACCTATTGGCTAAACTGTGTATTAGAGAAATTAGTGTCTGAAGAAGGGTTTCGGCCCGAAACGTTGCCTTTTTCCTTCGCTCCATAGATGCTGCTGCACCCGCTGAGTTTCTCCAGCACTTTTGTGTAACCTGTGTATTAGAAAACCGTCGTCAGAGGCCGGGTCTGTCACGTGACAGGGTTGGCGCGCGGGCTTTTGACAGTTGGTGTTTGACGGTTGACGGTTGGCGGTTGACAGTTGACAGTTGACAGTTGGCGGTTGGTGTTTGACGGTTGACGGTTGACAGTTGACAGTTGACAGTTGACAGTTGGCGGTTTGCAAATCCAGGCCCAGTTTCAGGTCGGACACAGTTACATTGCCGCCGGTTTAACCAGGTATTTCTACATGGATCAAGGAACCTCTCCTTACCTCTAACAAGCGCCGGCCGAAGACAAGTACGAGGGCCTCCAGGATCCTGCACATGGACGGCCTCGGTGTGAACTGATGAACGAAATGTTGTCGCTGATGGACGGTGACCGGCCTCGTCTTGTCTTTGACCAGGCGTTCGGCAGCGACCCCTTCACCGGCCCCCCTGCAAGTCGCCGAGGGAGAGGACGAGCTGTGACAAGACAAGCAGCAACATAGCGACGCTTCCATCAGCCGGGTATCTGCGGCTCCACCATTCATTCCACCGACAACACAACGATGCAACCGGCAGCAGCGGATACCGGTAAGTGTCTGACAGTCTTGGTCCTCATTCCTACCAAAGATTAGGAATGTTCACCCTGAGGGAGTTTCCGCGACCGCTGGGCACCGAGTGGGGGTTGAATGTATCCTGGACAAGGATTGTAATATACTTGTTTAGTAGCTGCTTAGCATATTTGTTTGTCTTGTATTATGGTGGTGTTTTGTTTTACTGTATTGGAAATACTATTTTCATATTTGAATAAATATTTTTGATTAAAAAATATATTAAAAAGATTAGGAATATTACAACATTTTAAATTTAAACAAACCAAGCCTGTCATTTATTCCATCATATAAAGTTGAAAAAGGACTTTAATTTGACACCTAATTCACTTTCATATTTTAAGTATTAAAACAGTTATGGCCATTTGCATACTGGGAAATTAGCATCTTGTCCCCTATTGCTTTTCCATTCACTTAACACAAAAGCTGTGATCGAGGACAGTCAAAAGCCCATAACTTTATTAAAAATTAATAGAACTGTGAAATGTTCAGTTATTATAGATTGAAGCATTCTGGAAACAAGCATCCTTACTTGGATGGCCTGAAATTAAAGTATATAATTAGTTAATTACCTAATTAAGTAGCATGATTCGGGAGGGGCTGCTTGTTTTGTGCGGTTTTTCACTTGCGCGCGTTAGTTCAGCGCTGACCACCGTTGTGGGCAGATGTGTCTGGAGAACCTGTATACTGGATATCGAACTTTTGTATAAAGATCTGTTGAAAACTCCAGTAGTCGTTTCTCAGACCACTAAAAGCTAATTACAAAATTACCCGTTGTGACGGAAATAGTAATAAACGCCCAGACTGTCTTGAAAATTGAAAAATGTAATATTCTCAAGATCAGAACTTTAATATTATTGTAACATTAACACGAATAGTAAATACCCAACAAAAAATTCATATTCATCAGTCATCAAATCAATTAAATTCATCTAAATTAAATTGCTAGATCTAAACATCTATCCCATTCTTAAGAAAAGGCTACAAATAATTTTTAAATAGCCAAAGTGTCCAAACAACAAACTAATCCCATTCACACAGGAATTCACAATATAAACTGATTTTTAAATCTCACTTTGTCATGAATTTCTATGCCAAATGTAAGGAATTGAATGTTTAATTACCATAAATTTTACTCTTTCTCACTGCAGCGGGCAGGGGCCGTTTTATACAGACATTTGTTCAAAATCCAGAAACATCCACTCTCGAGATATCAAAATAATTATTTTTTGCACATGTCGGAGGATTATTTGTTGTATGTGACAGATGGTAGGGTGGAAGGTGAGGACAAATAATCCTCCAACATTTTCGCCACCTCCAACAGGATCCCACCACTGGCCACATCTTCCCATCTCCTCCCCTGTCTGCTTTTCGCAGAGACCGCTCCCTCCCGAACTCCCTGGTCAATTCGTCCCTTCCCACCCGAACCACCGCCTCTCCTGGCACTTTCCCTTGCAACTGCAAGAAATGCTACACTTATCACTTTACCTCTCCCCTTCACTCCATTCAAGGACCCAAGCAGTCTTTCCAGGTTGGACAGAGGTTCACCTGCACCTCCTCCAACCTCATCTGTTGCACCCTCTGCTATAGATGTCAGCTGCTCTACATCTGTGAGACCAAGTGTAGGCTTGGCGATCGCTTTGCCCAATACCTCCGCTCGGTTCGCAATAACGAAACCGAATGTCCTGGTGGCTCAGCACTTCAACTCCCCCTCCCATTCCCAATCCCTGACCTTAGTGTCCTGGGCCTCCTCCATGGCCAGAGTGAGGCCCGCCATAAATTGGAGGAGCAGCACCTCATATTTCGCTTGGGCAGTTTACACCCCAGCGGTATAGAATAGAATAACCTTTAATAATCCTTTACAGGAAATTACAGTGCCACAACAGCTTCAAGACAGACATAACACCACACATTTCAACCGATATCTTCAATACATAATAAGTTAAAATTTTTGTGCATTATGAACATTGACTTCTCCAATTTCAGGTAGTCCCTGCTTTCTCCTCCTCTTCCCAGCTCTCCCTCAGCCCACTGTCCCCGCCTCTTCCTTTCTTCTTCCCCCCCCCCCCCCTCCTCACCCTCACATCAATCTGCGGAAGGGTCTCGACCCGAAACGTTGCCTGTTTCCTTCGCTCCATAGATGCTGCTGTCTCACCCGCTAAGTTTCTTCAGCATTTTTGTCTACCTTTGATTTTCCAGCATCTGCAGTTCCTTCTTAAACGTGTGGTTTAAATGTTGTTTTTACAATAACTATTTTACTCTACCCATTTGAACTCGCTACAACCCATTCCTTCTCTCTACACATGCTGCGTGTCCCGCTGAGTTACTCCAGCATTTTGTGTCTACATTTGGTGTAAACCTATATCCGCAGTTCCTTCCTGCACACAACCTCGCCGTTGCCATTCCGTTCCAGGTATTGTCAATCCTTGAACTTCCCAGTAAAATGCTAGTGTGAGGTGCTGCTTACTGACATTCCCGGTGTAAACCTTGATGTAAACCACAGGGACTCACCTACAACCTGCAGCTGCAGCGCCTCCTGCTGACGCTACGTGGGGGTGCTGATGGAACACGTGTCAAGTCAAGTCAACTCAAGTCAAGTCAAGTTTATTTGTCACATACACATACGAGATGTGCAGTGAAATGAAAGTGGCAATGCTCGCGGACAAGAGACAAACAACCAAACAAACTATAAACACAATCATAACACACATATTCTTTTACATAATAAATAATGGAAGGTAAAACGTTCAGTAGAGTTAGTCCCTGGTGAGATAGGCGTTTTCAGTCCGAATGGCCTCTGGGAAAAAACTCCTTCTCAACCTCTCCGTTCTCACCGCATGGCAATGGAGGCGTTTGCCTGACCGTAGCAGCTGGAACAGTCCGTTGCAGGGGTGGAAGGGGTCTCTCATGATATTGTTGGCTCTGGAGTTGCACCTCCTAATGTGTAGTTCCTGCAGGGGGGCAAGTGAAGTTCCCATAGTGCGTTCTGCCGAACGCACTACTCTCTGCAGAGCCTTCTTGTCCTTGGCAGAGCAATTCCCAAACCAGATGGTAATGTTCCCGGACAAGATGCTTTCCACAGCCACTGAGTAGAAGCACTGGAGGATCCTCGGAGACACTCTGAATTTCCTCAATTGCCTGAGGTGGTAAAGGCGCTGCCTTGCCTTACTCACGAGTGCTGAGGCGTGTGATGCGCATGTCATATCCTCAGAGATGTGGACTCCCAGATATTTAAAAAGTTCACCTTATCCACAGGATCCCCATTTATCCTCAATGGAGTGTACGTCCTCGGACGATGTGCCCTCCTAAATTCCATGATCAGCTCCTTCGTTTTTTTGATGTTCAAGAGGAGGCTGCTATCCTGGCACCAGAATGCTAGATCAGCCACCTCCTCCCGGTAGGCCTTCTCGTCGTTGTCTGAGATCAGGCCCACCACCATAGTGTCATCAGCAAACTTAATTATTGAGTTGGAGCTGAACCTAGCCACACAGTCATGTGTGTACAGGGAGTACAATAGGGGCTGAGGACGCAACCCTGGGGCGATCCTGTGCTCAGGGTGAGGGACTTCGATGTATTCCCTCCCATCTTGACTACCTGGGGCCTGGTGGTGAGAAAGTCCAGGACCCAGGCACACAGGGAGGTGTTGAGCCCCAATTCCATTAGCTTCCCGGCCAGTCTGGTGGGGACTATCGTGTTGAAGGCTGAACTGTAGTCTATGAACAGCATCCTCACGTAGCCCCCCTGTCCAGATGGGAGAGAGCGGTGTGCAAGACCTGGGAGACCGCATCGTCCGTGGATCTGTACATCCCAGCATCTGATACTTTGACCCTCTTCAGTTTAAGCGAGGCATTTCCATGGGGAAACTCTTCCCGCAAGTGTTCCATCCTCCCTCGATAAGCCTCGTCCTGCACCTCAGCTCCGTCCTGGCCACTGGTGTATAAATGTACCGGTGATCCCGGGCTCGATGTAAACCATCGGACCTCCAGAGCGTCCAGTGATGTATCCGGTACCTTCTGACATTCCAATAGGGCATCTGCACCCACCATGGCCACCACCGGATGGTCCGGCACAATCACAGAGAACTCCTCTGGAACTTCAGCTTTTTACGTTGGCGACTTGTGTAACTTTTCGAGGGTAGAGTGGTAGTTAAGCAAAAGCAGGTACATTTCCATTTTACAGTTGCCAATTCTTCCAAAAATCATATTAGAATAAAGTCACAATCTCTGTCGCTCGAATGCTCCAAATGGGGGATTTGAACCCACGACCATCTGACCCAGGACTTTGTTAACAGCGACTCTACTGACAATCGGAACTCATCCCACACATCGACTGAGGCAGTGAAGTAGCACAATATTCACGGGAAGATGTATGTGATGGTCGCGTAGATGGTGCCATTACCTACCCATGGTCACCGCATGAACAAGCAACAGCACAAAGATGCAGCCTGCTCCCTTCATCGTTGAAAGAATTCCTTCCTTGGTTTCACCTGGAAACAGAACATCGAGATAATGTTTAAATGGGTAGCACTACCGCACTGAAATTAAGTCCATGAACTAACTCTATACATTCTATGTTTAATATATTTTTATTAGAAGCATGTATACAAATAGCAGTAAGCAACAATATAATTACAGATTTCTTACATAGCTTCACTTTTAATTTGTTTTTAAAGAATAAAGATAAAGGGATAAAAAGATAAGAGAAACTATAAACTAATAGACAGAAAAAGAAAACGAAAAAGGAATTGCAATAACAAGATGTTGAGTATAACTATTCATCCAATCCCAAACTCATGTTTCTATCCTGATTTTGTGTAAACCAATTCACTTTATTAAAAATTCAATAAATGGAGACCATATTTTAACAAATAATTCTGGTTTGTCAATTAAGAGAAATCTTATTTATTACAAATGCAAGGTCTCAGACTATAAATTCTGTTTTATCAGGTAATATAAAATAAATTATTGGCAAACCGCCACAGGGTACAACTTCAGACAAATACAGAAGGCGTGTGTCCAACAATATACATACGTTTGAGGCTGATCGTTTTTTACCAGAGTTTTCTCCTTAGTGTATTATGTTTGTTTTTGCAAAATACTATCATTAAACGCTAGTGTAGTTTGCAAACTGCTCTTGAGTTTCAGAACATTACACAACGTTAATGCAGGGAGTGGAGGGTGGTGGATTGTGTGACAATAATTAAGCATTGGTCTCTGCATCGTGTTTGGCACAGACATTGTGGGCCGAGGGTCACGTTCCTCTGTTGTTCTGTGTTCTATGATCTATTGTGCATTGAGCCTACGTTTACAGTTCCAGTAGAGAAACGGAGGCGAGGAGAGAGGCAGGAAGATTGCTGTGGTCAACGCCTCCGTCACCCCAGATCCCCTGGCCACTGTTATATCAGGAAGATTGTTTGTGTCCTCCTTGGTGAAGACAGATCCAAAGTACCTGTTCAACTCATCTGCCATTTCCTTGTTCCCCATAATAAATTCACCTTTTTCGATCTGCAAGGGTCCAACTTTGGTCTTAACTAATGTTTTCCTCTTCACATACCTAAAGAAGCTTTTACTATCCTCCTTTAGGGAGAGGCAAGAAGATTGCTGTGGTCAACGCCTCGAGATAAGCATTGTGCAGGGCGACAGTGAGAAGTCAAGATACAGCGTCCATTTTCACAAGGGGACATGATATAAACCACGCGAGGCTATCCCAGACCGTGGAGTAAGATGCACCCCACTAACCGGAATATACAGAATCAATTGTTGTCCTTTAGAAGAAACAGAAAAACAAAACAACATTGTTAAAATTTCTCACAGCAAAAATGTCCAAGTTGCTTGTCTTTAAAAATGGTGGCGTTGCTTTAATTTAACATTCCAAGATTTGGAAGGAAAATTATTTGACAAACAACATCCAGACAATTTGGTCAATGTTGGTAAAAGTTGGGATATTGAGATGCACAGAATAAACGGCTGAAGAAAAAAACGATTCGCCTGTTACAGAAAAGGTTTGTGGGTGAGGTACCGGATGGATTGCTGTTTGAGACAGCCTGCGTTGGGCAACTGGTTCAGTCCCGTCCTGAGTTTCTGGTCAACGTGACTCCTTTCACTGGCTGCTCTAACCTGACATCTGCTCCCATGAAACACGCCTTCCTTTGAGTTTGAAACCAGATAAATGTTCCACACTAATACTCTTCGCAAATATGCAACCTTTCAACAGCAAAAACAACACGTCGCACCTTATCTGGGCAGTGATGGTCCAAAGTCTGGCTTGTTCCTTTTATTAAAGAGAACTGATAAAGATTCAGGCTGAAATCATAAAGGAATCCAAAGGAGTCCAAAGGGCTTTTACTGCACATTAACAATCACAGGACTGTGGGGAGGCAGTGAGACGATGAACAACCAAAGTTGGGAATAAGGTAGGGACATTTCTATACTTTTAACTTGTTTCCTATAACTGTGGCCATACTGACCAATGTGGACATTAGAACCATCTGAAGTTATGTGCAACTCTGTATTAATGCCATTAAACTGTCTCATGCTGTGTCGTTAAAGAATCACCAAAACAGGAGAGTCGACAAAGAAGTCAGTGGATGTTATTTACTTGGATTATCAGAAGGATTTTGATAATGTGCCACACGCGAGGCTGCTAAACAGGATTGGAGCTCCTAGTATTTGAAGCAAGGTTCCAGCATGGATAGTAGATTGGTTGACGGGCAGATTCAACGAGTGAGAATAAAGGGGGGACATTTCTGGTTGGCTGCTGGTGAATAGTGGTGTTCCACGGGGGTTGGTGTAGGGGCTTCATGTGTTAATGGTCTGGACGGGAGAATTGGTGACTTTGTGGACAAATTTGCAGACGGGATGAAAAGAGGTGGAGGGGGCAGTGTAGAGGAAGCATGGAGGCTGCAGAATGACGTGGACAGGTTGGGAGAGTGGGCAAAGAAGTGGAAAATGGAATACAGCGGGTTGTTGTGTTTGACTGAGAGTTCACAGTCTAAAATATCCGTTCCCCGCCACTCCCTGGTACTGATAAGGACAAGCGCAGTGAACTGGGCGGCACGGTGGCGCAACGGCAAAGCTGCTGCCTTCTTCTTCTTGCGAATGGCGTGCACAGCCTAATGTCCCTGTCCCACTTAGGAAACCTGAACGGAAACCTCTGGAGACTTTGCGCCCCACCCAAGGTTTCCGTGCGGTTCCCGGGGGGTTTTGTCAGTCACCCTACCTGCTTCCACTACCTGCAACCTCCGGCAGCCAACTGCAACCTCCGGGAACCGCACGGAAACCTTGAGTGGGGCGCAAAGTCTCCAGAGGTTTCCGTTCAGATCTCCTAAGTGGGACAGGGGCATTAAAGTTGTAGGACAACTAGTTCTATTTGATCTTATTTGATTGTGCACGCCGGAGTCATTGCATTGGTCGAAACAGGGCGGACCACGTGAAGATTGCAATCTCCCACCCCAGTTGCTGCCTCACAGAGACCCGGGTTCGATCCTGACTACGGGTGTTGTTTGTACGAAGTTTGTACGTTCTCCCCGCGACCGCGTGTGGTTTCTCCGAGTGCTCCGGTATTTTCCCACAATCCAAAGACGTGCAGGTTTGTAGATAATTGGCATCATGAAAATGTGTAAATTCTCCCTAGTCTGCAGGGTCGTGCTGGTGTACACGGTGATCTCTGGTCGTCGCGGACATGGTGGGCTGAAGGGGCCGTTTCCATGCTGTATCTCGAAAGTACAATCTAAAGTCTCTCCATTGGGCACGTGGTGTATGGAAGTAACTGAATTATTTTATTTTCATATTAATGATATTTGGAAACTCTCCGGGAATATTCTTTATGCCCTATAACATCACAGTGTCAAACAATGTAAAATGCCCCCATTCGCTGTGGAAAGTATTCCCCGGACACTGTGGGAGCAACGTTCATGATTGCAACAACCACTTCAGTCCACGTACAGATCTTGTGTATGAGAGATATTACATAATCTTGTGTTAGAAAGTTCCCCTACTAGTCCTACTGTTCCCGCCTACATTCTATCTGTGTCCCATCCCCTCCCTCGACATCAGTCTGAAGAAAGGTCTCGACCATAAACGTCACCTATTCCTTCTCTCCATAGATGCTACCTGTCCCGCTGAGTTACTCCAGCATTTTGTGTCTATCTTCCACTGTCCGATCTTCCCCACACATTGACCGTCACCTTCCCCTCAGCTCCCCTGCTGTACCACCTGAAGCCACTCTGGGAATGTCCTCACTCGGCTTCTGTCAACAAGAATCCACAGTGTCCAGGCCGTGCCCTTGTCTCACTGCTAACGTCGGGTAGGACGTGTAGAAGCCTGAATTCCCACACCGTCAGGTTCAAATACAGCTTCAACCCCACAACTATCAGGTTCTTGAACCGACCCGCACACCCATAGTCCCACCTCAGTATTTACAGAACCATATCACCAGAGGACTATGGTCCAATACAAATACTGAGGTAGTGCATCGAACAAATTAACGATTGGACGTGCCAAAACTTTCTTCAATGAAACGAAGACAAAAGGGTGGAAATTGTTTGTATAAAGCACTGAATGATCTAGGGCCAAAATACATCTCTGATTTTCTGCTACATTATGAACCATCCAGACGTCTGAGGTCGCCCGGGACAGGTCTGCTTTCTAACCACAGAGTTAGAACCAAACATGAGGAAGCAGAGTTCAGTTTTTATGCCCCACATCTATGGAACAAACTTCCTGAAATATGCAGGTCCGCTCCAACTCTCAATCCTTTTAAATCAGGGCTGAAGACTTTCCTATTTGACGTTGCCTTTAATTATTCTTCATTTCTCACACTGCACTGTAACTTTTATTCTTGCATTTTATACATGTCTTCATCTATTTCAGCTTGTTTTTATTTTATATTCTATTTAATGTGTTTGTTCATCATAATTCATTGCTTTTTAACGTTTAGTTTGTGTAAAACATTTTGAATTGTCTTGTTGCTGAAATGTGCTACGTAAATAAACGTGTTTGCTTGCTCAGTAACGGAACACCACGGACCCCCTCTGCCACTACCATTGTTATTTTTATAATTATATTTTCCATTAGTGTTTAGTTTGTGCGCGGTTGTTTTTTATTTTGTTTGGCGTTGTTATATATAATTGATGTTTTGGGGTATGGTTTGTGTCTCTGTTCCTGTCGGGCTGCTACAAGCGAGATTTTCATTGTCCTGAACCTCGCAGTAATGTGCAGATGACAATAAGGTTGACGAGTTCCCGCTCAGACTCTCCTGTGCTGGGGATGAGTGGGAAATAGAGGCCAGAAATGTCGGGTCCACATCGGATAAAACAGGGGGAGAGAGAAACAGGAGCTAATGAGAGAGCAGAGACCCGGGAGATATTGTTCACTCTTTATTCCACTGGACAATATCATCTCACCCCGTGAATATTTTTATTGTCCCGGCATCTTTTGACTTCAGAAATATTTTCTGTCCTTTGACAGGTTTGATGATGGGTGACTGAAGAAATTCCCGGGAGAAGATTTGTCCCAGACCTGGCCCCCTTGACGGGAGACTCAAGGAGCAGATTGTAAAGGGATCCGGGATCCCGGTGCGGAGCCTGGAGTCCTTTGGCCACTGGTTGCCCTTGGCCACCCCGCACAAGGTGTGACCTTTCACCCCGCACAAGGTGTGACCTTTCACCCCGCACAAGGTGTGACCTTTCACCCCGCACAAGGTGTGACCTTTCACCCCGCACAGGGTGTGACCTTTCACCCCCTGGTCAACAGTGAGTGGGGGTGGTGGACATCGGCAGCGGGGACGGAGGGGGGGGGAGGGGGGTGACAGGTTCGTGCCCATCACGGGTCAGTCTAACACTTCTCTCTCTCTCTCTCTCTCCCTCAGGCACTGACCCCTCCACTGGGATGGGAGTGGTTCACTGCGCTGTGTTGTTACTGAACTGGATCCTCAGCTCAGCCCACGGTAATGACCACAACATCTGGTCTATTTCTATTTATTTATCTCATGGAGGGGGCTTCATGGAGTCAGAAGATTCATATTTTAAAATCATTCATTTTAATGCAGTTGTCCACATCACTTAATACGATCAGGTAGGAGGTTCTTCCTCCCTCTGTGAGCGATGATGGGAACTGCAGGAGTAGGAGGCAACTTCATTTTCGTGGATAATCAGGATAGCAGGAAGCAGAGAGTGGATGCTGATCATTTTTCTCTCTGGGTGGCAAGATGGAAGGAGTGGTGTCCCACGGGGATTGGTGTCGAGGCCCCAATGTTATGTAAACAAATAATCGTGGACAAGCAGTGAAAATGTTCACATCCTGGCTTCATCCCTGGATTATAAGGTTACTAGTGATAGGAGCAGATTAAGGCCATTCCACCCAAGTCTACTCCGCCATTCAATCATGGCTGATCTATCTCTCCCTCCCTAACACCATTAGAGTCATAGTCATAGAGTGATACAGCATGGAAACAGGCCCTTCGGCCCAACATGCCCACACCGGCCAACAATGTCCCATCTACACTAGTCATAGAGTGATACAGCATGGAAACAGGCCCTTCGGCCCAACTTGCCCACACCGGCCAACAATGTCCCATCTACACTAGTCCCACCTGCCCGCGTTTGGTCCATATCCCTCTAAACCTATCCTATCCTATCCATGTACCTGTCCAACTGTTTCTTAAAAGATTGGATAGTCCCAGCCTCAACTACCTCCTCTAGCAGCTTGTTCCACACACCTGTGTGAAAATGTTACCCCTCGAATTCCTATTAAATCTTTTCCCCTTCACTTTTCCCCTTCACGGAGTATCCGGTGGGCGGCGCGGCGCGGCTCTGGCCAGCAGCGGCCTCTGCAGTCTGTCCGCGTTTTATTATTTTTCTGTCTGTGTTTTAATGTAGTTTTTGTTATTTTTTGTTGGGGTGTGTGTGTGGGGGGGTGGGGGTGGGGTGGGAGGGGGGGGAAACTTTTTAAATTTCTCCCTGCACTGGAGACCCGACCTTTTCTCGTCGGGTTTCCGTTGTCGTTGGGGCCGCAACGAGGAGCGGCCTACACCAGGAAGAAGCCGGGGACTCTGGTGCTACAACTCACCGTCGCCGTCGCGGGGCTGGCCGAGTCCGGAGCGGGTGGAGCGGTGGAGGAGCGCTGCTGCTGCTGCTGCTGCTGCTGCGGCCCGACCGGAGAGTCGGAGGCTCCAACGACAGGTCTGTGGACGGCGGCACCGGGAGCCCGTGGCTCCCTGGAGGGAGACCGCTTTTCAGGGCTCTCCCAACGGCGACTTCCCCCGCCCGAGTTGCGTGGTTGAAGAGCTCCGGGAGCGGGGCCTAACACCACTGCCCCGCGCGGCTTGGAATGGCCGCGGGACTCTGCGGGCGCACACCGGGGGCTCCAACACCAAGACCCGGTGTGCGACCTCGCACCACCCGGCGTGGCTTTAATGGCCGCGGGACAATCGCCATCGCCAGCCGGGGGCTTTGACTTTGACTCTGACATGGGGGGGGGGGGGAGAGTGCAGTGGAGAAATAAGTTTATTTGGCCTTCCATCACAGCGATGTGATGGATGTTTGTGTAAATTGTGTTGTGTCTTGGGTCTATGTGTTTGTGTGTATGGCTGCAGAAACGGCATTTCGTTTGGACCTCAAGGGGTCCAAATGACAATAAATAAATGTATCTTATCTTTGAACCTATGTCCTCTGGTCCTCGATGCCCCTACTCTGGGTAAAAGACTCTGTGCATCTACCCAATCTATTCCTCTCATGATTTTGTACGCCTCTAGAAGATCTCCCCTCATCCTCCTGCGCTCCATGGAATAAAGACCCAGCCTACTCAACCTCTCCCTGTAGCTCACACCCTCTAGTCCTGGCAACATCCTCGTAAATCTTTTCTGAAGATTCTCAAGCTTGACAATATATTTCCTATAACCTGGTGACCAGAACTGAACACAATATTCTAAATGCGGTTTCACCAACGTCTTATACAACTGCAAGTTCTGTACTCAATACTCTGACTGATGAAGGCCAAAGAGCCAAAAGCCTTTTTGACCACCTTATGTACCTGTGACTCGACCTTCAATAAGGGATTATCCTTATTGATTCCTTAAATAATTATGTTTCCAATTATTTGAATTGACCCGCAGGTGAATTTCTCGTTATTGTACCTGTGTACGGTTCTGTAGCCACTGTAGGTGGAGATGTGGTGTTGGAATGTCAGCTTGTACCAGATATATTGACCAGCAACATGGTCGTGCAGTGGAGGAAGACAGGTCTCATCTCGCCAGTCCTTGTGTACAGACATGGACACAATGACACCCTCGCTCAACACCAGGATTACAGAGCAAGGGCCGAACTGTTTAAAGAGGAAGTGACCAAAGGGAACATTTCCCTCAGAATAAAGAACGTAACAAGGTTTGATGAAGGGGAATATACATGTTCAGTTACAGAGGGAACCGAGTATGAAGATTCTCCAGCTCAACTACAAGTTCGAGGTGAGTAAGTAAAACATCGATGATTGACGATAAATGTAAAACGAACAGATTGTAAAGAGCGTTCACTCAACAATGTTGATTTATAATTACATAATTAACAACTTGCTGCTGTTGTAATGTTTATATTGAGAAGTAACTTGAGTAAATGGAGAAAGGGTTTCATCCCGAAACCTTGCCTGTTTCCTTCGCTCCATAGATGCTGCCTCACCCGCTGTTTCTCCAGCATTTTTGTCTACCTTTGAGTAAATGAAGGGCAGCCATGGGAATATATTTAACTGGAGTTCCATCACATCTGTCCCAGTGTTTTTCATTGAGGGGAATGGAGAATGGATGTAGGGATATGCATCACAGTTGTACAGGATATTGTTGAGATCTCACCTGGGGCACAGTGTACAGTCTTTGTCTCCTTACTGAAGGAAAAATGTACTTGCCATATGCAGCATATATGTACACACATATATATATACATATATATACTCTCCCTTTGAATCTCCACCTCGTTGCGCTCATTTCCCAAATCAAGGTCAAGTATAATCCCACCGGGCGATGTATTAACTGCCTAGTGTGTCAGGAAACCCTTCTAGATGTACAAACAAATGCTGCCACATCTAAGTCCTTGCCCCAGAGGCATTCAAGGTGAATATTGGTTGGTTGTGGAATATGACTTCAAATTTCCCAATATTGACCATGAGTGCTACTTCCAGGTGGCCAGATACTTGGATCCCCAGATACCTCCGTTCCACCTCACTATACAGGTTCCAGCCGTTTACCCTGTCACTTCAGCCTGGATTTAATTACCGAAATGATGAAAACATTCTGCAGGTCAGGCAGCATCTGGGGAGAGAGAAGCAGAGTTGACATTTCTGCTCAATGACTTTCCATTGGAACTAGAAATAATTAGAAATTGTATAAGTATTGTTGCAAGAGGTTTGAGTACTTGAACAAAATGCTGTATGGTCCAAGTTGCTATTCTTCCTGACTATTGTTATTTCTACATCTGTCACTGATGCAGCTTTGGGGAGTTTGATCCGGATTCGGTTGCAGGGATACCAGGGAGATGGAATCCAGCTTGTGTGTAAGTCCAGTGGATGGTATCCTGGACCAGAGATGCTATGGATCGGTGAGGATGGACTGGTTTTACCACAAGCTGAAACAATGTACCATGAAGATACAGAAGGTCTTGTAAATGTGGAGCGCAACGTGACAGTAATGAGGCAATCAACAAACAAGTTCAAGTGTGTTGTTCAGTACAGATGGTTAAATATACAACGTGAGGCAATTGTTAAAATATCAGGTTTGTAAATGTTGCTGTTTGATCATTGAAGTATAAAGGTGATTTACATTCCATTGAAACCCCGACTGTCCAGAATGTTCACTGAGGTGCTCACATGTTTCCCAGTGATGATTTATCCACATCTCACTTCTGTGGGGAAATGATCACTGATTTTTAAAGACAGTTTACTATATGCGCCGTTCACGTCTTCACTCTGCAGATGATATCTTCCCTGGAGTTACTGACTGGGCCCTGCCGCTGGTCCTCACCATTTGTCTTCTCATTGCCGCCCACGGTGCTGTGTTTTATTGGAATGTGAAACAAAACAGACGCATTAAAGGTACGTTAAACAACAGCGTAAGATGCAGGTGAGGAAATCCGGGCAGGATTCTCCCAGATTCCCACTGTAACTTCAGTGGAAAACCAGAGCACTCTCCGCGGGGCTTCCACCTTCCAGCGGTAACTGTCGCCCCTGGACAGAATATCAGTGTCCCGGGAGGTGGGGGTAATGGGGTAAAGGGGCTGATGTGGTGTGTGTGTGTGTGTGTGCGTGTGTGTGTGTGTGTGTGTGTGCGCGTGTGTGTGTGCGTGCGTGTGTGTGTGTGTGACGTGTGTGTGTGTGTGTGTGTGCGTGTGTGTGGGTGTGTGTGCGTGTGTGTGTGTGTGTGCGCATGTGCGTGTGTGTGTGTGTGTGTGTGTGTGTGCGCGTGTGTGTGTGACGTGTGTGTGTGTGCGTGTGTGTGTGTGTGTGTGTGTGTGTGCGTGCGTGGCGTGTGTGTGTGTGTGTGTGTGTGTGTGTGCGTGTGTGTGTGGGTGTGACTGTGTGTGTGTGTGTGTGTGTGTGTGCGTGCGTGTGAGTGTGTGTGTGTGCGTGTGTATGAGCCGGTGCCGTGGGAGGAGATTTAACCAGACACAGAGTCACTTGGGCTGTCTCTGTTTCCTGTATTTGATCTCCACTGTGGAGGACGGATCACAGATGAGATGATCCATTTGGATCAACATCTCTGTTCACTTCCCCGTTGTCAACCTGAGCTTCACTACTGTCACTTTCATTGTGTGTCCCGTCCCAGTGTGAGCTCTCCCTCGCTCTCCTACACTGATCTAATGAGGCTGAGCAGAGGCTGGGGGACCGCCTGCCTTTGAAGCCGGCATCTCGCAGCTTCCCCATTCAACATTGTCCACAATAATCACCGTGTTGACATTTACCTACAACAACTGTTGGTCGTGGGTGAATGATTGAAACGTCCCCGGATCCACAGTGTATTTATTCACATGATCCGTTCCTCATCATTCCCCTCTCCTGCCCTTCACATCTTACACAACATTTGTTTCCCCGCTACACTTGTGTCACACCCGTCACCATCTGACATTGTCCAGGCCTGATGAGACCCTGTCAATGTGAACCAGGAATTCTGTTCCTCACTGTAGCTGCCTGACCCGCGCGGAACTTCCCTCATTATTCTGCACTTATTTCCAGCCTTGTTTGGATTGACCTGTGACTCTGATAGTCATTGTCTCTGATGCTCATTGTTCAAATGTAACACTGGTTTCTCCTTCCAGAGCTGGAACGGCGCAAATCCATCGTAGAAAATGGTAAGAATTTAGTATAGAAATATTCACAAATGAGAAGGAATGGCCACACAGTGGCGCTGCTGGGAGAATTGATATCTCACAGTGCCAGAGACGAGGGTTCGATTCCTGATCTCGGGTGCTGTCTGTGTGGAGTTTGCATGTTCTCCCTGTGACGGGTTTCCTCCGGGTGCTCCGGTTTCCTCCCACATCCTGAAGGCGTGCGTGTCTGTGTGTTAATTTCAGGAATGCTGATGGTGTACAAGCCCCAATCAGCATCAATGGTGTCGAAGTACAAGTGGGTGAGAGCCTCATGTATCTCGGTGTTAATATTCACAGTGATCTGTTCTGGACCAAGATCAGAGAATCAACAGCCAATATGTCACCCAATGTCTCCACTTGCTTAGGAGACTGAGGAGATTCAGCCTGTCTAGACGAGATCGTAATTACTGAAAGATGTAGATGTAGCCCAGTCCCACACACACACACTCCCCACCATTGTAGATGTAGCCCAGTCCCACACACACCACACTCCCCACCATTGTAGATGTAGCCCAGTCCACACACACCACACTCCCCACCATTGTAGATGTAGCCCAGTCCCACACACACCACACTCCCCACCATTGTAGATGTAGCCCAGTCCCACACAGACCACACTCCCCACCATTGTAGATGTATCCCAGTCCCACACACACCACACTCCCCACCATTGTAGATGTATCCCAGTCCCACACACACCACACTCCCCACCATTGTAGATGTAGCCCAGTCCCACACACACCACACTCCCCACCATTGTAGATGTAGCCCAGTCCCACACACCCCACACTCCCCCACCATTGTAGATGTAGTCCAGTCCCACACACACCACACTCCCCGCTTCTTCATGGCCAGCCCAGTGATGTCTTGGCTCTGACAATTCGAGGGATCTAATCGGTAACAACACCAAGAGCAGCCCCGGGCCACCACGTTCCCCGACTGCTGAAGCTCGCTAACGTGGAGGGAGACACGCCCCCTTGTGAGGCAGATGTGATCCCTGCCTCCCCTGGTGCTTTGTATTACAGTTTTATGTGAGAGCAGTGAGCACAAATGTAATATATTTATACGTGAAATAAGTTACCTGGACTATGGAAGGTGAGGACATGTAATGTAGGGGTTTTACACACATTACATTGGTGACAGACATAGAGATAGTAACAGGCACACGCTTATTGCCCGCGCCCCATACAGTTTCTAAGTGGAGGCGCAATCAGAGGGGAGGGCTCAGCTCATCGTGATGTTGACTATAAAAAATGATTCGATTCATATAGAAATGACATTATTAACACAGATCAGTGGAAAAATATTGATATTTTATTTTGTTACTATTTTCTTTACTTTTCTTAACAGCTATTTTCATTGGGAGTGTGACAGGTATGGGTTTGTCTCCCTTGACCACATGTCCCTGCTATGGACTGTATGTAGTGATACTGCACGGGGTCTATCAGGAGCTTCTTGCTATAAAATTAATTGGAGATTAGATTCCAGACAGTTCTCTTCATATCAGTCTTGTTTGTTGTTTCTGTTTTCAGAGTGGAAAAGGATACGAGGCCACAAAGGTAAAATCTTGGTTTGTGTGTGTGTGTATGTGCTGTGTTTGTGTGTGTGTGTGTGTGTGTGTGTGTGTGTGTGTGTGTGTGTGTGTGTGTGTGTGTGTGTGTGTGTGTGTGTGTGTGTGTGTGTGTGTGTGTGTGTGTGTGTGTGTGTGTGTATGTGTGTTTATATGTGTGTGTATGCGTGCGTCTGTGTCTAGTGAGCGTGTTTGAGTGAGGTGTGTGTGTGTGTGTGTGTGTGAGCTTGTGTGTTTATATGTGTGTGTATGCGTGCGTCTGTGTGTGTAGTGAGCGTGTTCGATTGTGTGTGTGTGTGTGTGAGCTTGTGTTGTGTATATATGTGGGTGTGCGTGAGTATATAGGTATTTAGATACATAGAAAATAGGTGCAGGAGTAGAGGCCTTTCGGCCCTTCGAGCCTGCACCGCCATTCAATATGATCATGGCTGATCATCCAACTCAGTATCCTGTTCCTGCCTTCTCTCTATACCCCCTGATCCCTTTAGCACAAGGGCCACATCTAACTCCCTCTTAAATATAGCCAATGAACTGGCCTCAACTACCCTCTGTGGCAGAGAGTTCCAGAGATTCACCACTCTCTGTGTGAAAAAATGTTTTTCTCATCTCGGTCTTAAAGGATTTCCTCCTTATCCTTAAGCTGTGCCCTTGTCCTGGACTTCCCCAACAACGGGAACAATCTTCCTGCATCTAGCCTGTCCAACCCCATAAGAATTTTATAAGTTTCTATAAGATCCCCTCTCAATCTCCAAAATTCTAGCGAATACAAGCCGAGTCTATCCAGTCTTTCTTCATATGAAAGTCCTGCCATCCCAGGAATCAGTCTGGTGAACCTTCTCTGCACTCCCTCTATGGCAAGAATGTCCTTCCTCAGATTAGAAGACCAAAACTGTACGCAATACTCCAGGTGTGGTCTCACCAAGACCCTGTACAACTGCAGCAGTACCTCCCTGCTCCTATACTCAAATCCTTTTGCTATGAAAGCTAACATACCATTCGCTTTCTTGACTGCCTGCTGCACCTGTATGCCTACTTTCAATGACTGGTGTACCATGACACCCAGGTCTCGCTGCATCTCCCCTTTTCCTAGTCGGCCACCATTTAGATACAAGTCTGCTTTCCTGTTTTTGCCACCAAAGTGGATAACCTCACATTTATCCACATTTTACTGCATCTGCCAAACATTTGCCCACTCACCCAGCCTATCCAAGTCACCTTGCAGTCTCCTAGCATCCTCCTCACAGCTAACACTGCCCCCCAGCTTAGTGTCATCTGCAAACTTGGAGATGTTGCCTTCAATTCCCTCATCCAGATCATTAATATATATTGTAAATAGCTGGGGTCCCAGCACTGAGCCTTGCGGTACCCCACTAGTCACTGCCTGCCATTCTGAAAAGGACCCATTTACTCCTACTCTTTGCTTCCTGTTTGCCAGCCAGTTCTCTATCCACATCAATACTGAACCCCCAATACCGTGTGCTTTAAGTTTATATACTAATCTCTTATGTGGGACCTTGTCGAAAGCCTTCTGAAAGTCCAGATATAACAAATCCACTGGTTCTCCCCTGTCCACTCTACTAGTTACATCCTCGAAAAATTCTATAAAATTCGTCAGACATGATTTCCCTTTCGTAAATCCATGCTGATTTTGTCCAATGATTTCACCACTTTCCAAATGTGCTGCTATCCCATCTTTAATAACTGACTCCAGCAGTTTCCCCACTACAGATGTTAGACTAACTGGTCTGTAATTCCCCGTTTTCTCTCTCCCCTCCCTTTTTAAAAAGTGGGGTTACATTAGCTACTCTCCAATGCTCAGGAACTACTCCGTCATCTAGAGTTTTGAAAAATTATCACTAATACATCCACTATTCTGAGCTACTTCCTTAAGCACTCTGGGATGCAGCCTATCTGGCCCTGGGGATTTATCAGCCTTCAATCCATTCATTTACCCAACACCACTTCCCGTATGTGCTGTGTTTGTGTGAGTGTTCGCATGTGTGTGTGGTGTGTATGTGCGTGCAGTGTGTATATGTGCGTGTATGTGTGCGTCTGTGTGTGTAGTGAGCGTGTTTGAGTGAGTGCGTGTGTGTGTATGTGAGTGTGTGCGTGAGTGTGTGTGGTGTGTATATGTGTGTGAGTGTGTATATGTGCATGTGTGTGCGTGTGTGAGTGTGTATGTGTGTGAGGTGTGTGTGCGTGAGTGTATGTGTGTGGTGTGTGTGCGTATGTGTGTGTGTGTGAGCTTGGGTTGTGTGTGTGTGTGTTATGTGTGTGTGTGTGTGTGAGGTGTGCATGCGTGAGTGTATGTGTGTGTGTGTGTGTGAGAACGTGTGTTATGTACATATATGTGTGTGGGTGTGTTGTGTATATATGTGGTGTGTGAATGTGTGTGGTGTGTATATGTGTGAATGTGCGTGTGTGTGAGTGTGTGAATGGGTGTGCGTGAGCTTGTGTTGTGTATATATGTGTGTGTGTGTGGTGTGTATGTGTGCACGTGTGTGCGTGAGTGTGTGTTTATATGTGGGTGTGTGAGTGTGTATGTGTGTGTGTGCGTGAGTGTGTATGTGTGGGTGTGCGTGAGTGTGTATGTGTGGGTGTGTGTGAGTGTATGTGTGGGTGTGCGTGAGTGTGTATGTGTGTGGTGTGCGCGAGTGTGATTGAGTGAGTCTGTGTGAATGTGTGTGCGTGAGGTGTGTGTTGTGTATTTACATTGGCTTGCAAAGTGTTCATACCCTTGAACTTTTCCACATTTTGTCACGTTACAACCACAAACGTAAATGTATTTTATTGGGATTTTATGTGATAGACCAACACAAAGTGGCGCATAATTGTGAAGTGGAAGGAAAATGATACCTGGTTTTCAAGTTTTTTTACAAATAAAAATCTGAAAAGTGTGGCGTGCAAATGTATTCAGCCCCCTTTACTCTGATACCCCTAAATAAAAATCCAGTGCAACCAATTGTCTTCAGAAGTCACCTAATTAGTAAATAGAGTCCACTTGTGTGTAATCTAATCTCAGTATAAATACAGCTGTTTCTGTGAAGGCCTCAGAGGTTTGTTAGAGAACATTAGTGAACAAACAGCATCACGAAGCCCAAGGAACACACCAGACAGGTCAGGGATAAAGTTGTGGAGAAGTTTAAAGCAGGGTTAGGTATAAACAAATATCCCAAGCTTTGAACATCTCACGGAGCACTGTTCAATCCATCATCCGAAAATGGAAAGAGTATGGCACAATTGTAAACCTACCAAGACATGGCCGTCCACCTAAACTGACAGGCCGCAGGGCTGCCAACTCTCACGCTTTGCCCTGGAGCAATTCCTCACGGCTCACGCTCATGACCGAGTTCTCACGCTGAGTTCAGTCCCTGCGCAATTTGTCCCTTAGCGCCACGTGCCAGGGATCTGTGCGGTCTGGGGAAGCGCATCAGTTGGCGGCTGTGTGTGACGTTGCACCTCTTCTCTTGGTTGGATGTTCAGCCACGACTGTAGATCCCACCAAGCAGCCGGAGATGGAACTAACCAGGTGAATCAATTGTAAAATCTGGAGGGGGCGGGTGTTTCAGAATGGCCATAAATTAAGTATAAATATGAGGAGTCCTCAGTAGTGTGTTTAGATCTTTTTGCAAACTGTTCCCAATACGCAATATACGAGCCGGCCTGAGAACTGTGGACAGTGCGAGTGTCCCGGGCCGTCGGAGGCGTCTGAAACGCCGCTGCCGCGAGAGTCTCTGTGCCGAAGGGACAGACTCTCAAAGGAAGGAAGAGAGAGAGAGAGGGAGAAGGAGACAGGAGGACAGGGGGGAGAGAGAGAGGGAGAGAGAGAGGGAGAGACAGGGGGGTGAGTGAATGCAGAGAGAGAAGAGGGAGAGGGGAAATAGGTAGGGGGAAAGGGGGAGAGTGAGGTGGGAGGGGAGGAGAGAGAGGGGGAGTGAGAGAAGAGAGAGGGGGGGAGAGGGAGGGGTGAGGGAATTAAAGTGGGAAGAGAGAGAGGGGGTGGGAGAGGGTTGGAGAGAATGGGAGAGAGAGGGGTGGTAAAGAGAGAGGGGGAAGCGGGAGAGAGGGGGAAGGGAGAAACGGGACAGAGATAGAGAGATGGGGGGGCAAAGAGAAAGAGGAGATAGAGAGAGAGGGAAGAGAGAGCCAGGTGGAGAGTGAGGTGGGAGGGAGATATGGGGAGAGAAGGAGAGAGGAGGAGGAGAGAGGATGAGATGAGAGAAAGAGAGAGATGTGAGAAGAGAGAGAGAGGGGAGAGTGTGTGGAGAGGGAGAGGGGGAGGATAGGGAGGGAGAGAGATAGAGGGGGCTGAGAGGGGGACGTGAGGGAGAGAGAGAGAGGGAGAGAGAGAGGGGGGGGAGAGAAGAGGGGGGAGAGAGAGAAGAAAGAGAGGGGAGGAGAGAGTTAGGGGAACTGGGGAGAGAGAGAGAGGGGGGAGGAGAGAGAGGGGGCGAGAGAGAAGAAAGAGGGGAGAGAGAGTTAGGGGAAACAGGGGAGAGAGAGAGAGGGGGGGAGGAGAGAGAGGGAGAGAGAGAGGGGGGAGAGAAGAGGGGAGAGAGAGAAGAAAGAGAGGGGAGAGAGAGTTAGGGGAAACAGGGGAGAGAGAGAGAGGGGGGGAGGAGAGAGAGGGAGAGAGAGAGGGGGAGAGAGAAGAAAGAGGGAGAGAGAGTTAGGGGGAAACAGGGGAGAGAGAGAGGGGGGGAGAGAGAGGTCGTGAGAGAGGGGGGGCGAGTGAGAGGGGGAATGCGGGAGAGAGAGGGGTGAGAGGAGAAACAGAGAGGGAGAGAGGGAGAGAGAGAGATGGAGGGGAGAGAGCGAGGGGGGTTGAGAGGAGAGAGAGTGCATCCTGGAGGACAACCAGAGGCTGCTGGAAGTAAGTACCAAGCACTGGGTAGATACGGTGGAAGATAGTGGACTTCAAATGGGGGTGGTTGGTGAAAGCATCCTGCTTGCCTGCTAGATTTTCACTTACTGTAACTGCAGGAAAATGTTCCCGATGTTGGGGGCGTTCAGAACCATGGGTCACAGTTTAAGAATAAAGGGGGGGGCAGTTAGGACTGAGATGAGAACAAACTTTCTTCACGCAGAGAGTTGTGAATCTGTGGAATTCTCTGCCACAGAAGGCAGTGCAGGGCCAATTCACTGGATGTTTTCAAGAGAGAGTTACATTTAGTTCTTGGGGCTAACAACATGAAGGGATATGGGGCAAAAACAGGAAAGGGGTACTGATTTTAGATGAATAACCATGATCATATTGAATGGCAATGCTGGCTCGAAGGGCCGATGGCCTATTCCTGCACCTATTTTCTATGTTTCTATGCTTGAGTATATGGCAATAAAACTCGATCACTTGATTTTGAATCATTCATGCATGGTGGAGGTATAATGTAGTCATAGAGTGATACAGTGTGAAAACAGGCCTTTTCGGCCCAACATGCCCACACCCGCCAACATGTCCCAGCTACGCTACCTGCTTTTGGTCCATACCTCCAAACCTGTCCTATCCATGGATCAGTCTAACTGTTTCTTAAATGTTGGGATAGTCCCTGCCTCAACGACCTCCTCTGCCAGCTTGTTCCATAGCACCATCACCCTTTGTGTGGATAAAGTTAACC
>JAWMAR010000666.1:577314-594814 GCA_036785375.1 Leucoraja ocellata
GAGGTTCCTTGATCCATGTAGAAATACCTGGTTAAACCGGCGGCAATGTAACTGTGTCCGACCTGAAACTGGGCCTGGATTTGCAAACCGCCAACCGTCAACTGTCAACTGCCAACCGTCAAACACCAACCGTCAACCGCCAAACACCAACTGCCAACTGCCAACCGCCCAAACACCAACTTGCCAACCGTCAATCACCAACTGTCAAAAGCCCGCGCGCCAACCCTGTCACGTGACGTGACAGACCCGGCCTCTGACGACGGTTTTCTAATACACAGGTTACACAAAAGTGCTGGAGAAACTCAGCGGGTGCAGCAGCATCTATGGAGCGAAGGAAAAAGGCAACGTTTCGGGCCGAAACCCTTCTTCAGACACTAATTTCTCTAATACACAGTTTAGCCAATAGGTCCCGCTACAGAGTGACGTTTCGGGTCGAGATCCTTTTTCAGACTGAGAATCATGGCAGATGGAGTCCAGAGAAATGGACACGGGCCGCGGAACCGGGGGCTGCAGCTGCTGTGCTCTGAACAACCTGGTCGTGGGTGTTGGAGAGCCGAGGATGAGGGAGGGATGGATGGATGGAAGCAGAAGCAGCGGAGGGGGGCAGATGCGGACGGGGAGCCGGGGCTGGCGAGTGTTTGCCGGGCTGGCGAGTCGCTCGCTGCAGCTCCGGCCATGGAGCAGTCTCAGTGCAAGAGTCCCGGGCCGTCTGAGGCATTGTGCCGCTGCCGTGAGAGTCTCTGCGCCCAATTCACCCTGGTGACCGGCATAGACCAGGCTGCGGCTCGGTTCATCCTGGAGGACAACCAGTGGCTGCTGGAAGTAGGTACCAAACACTGGGTAGAAGCGGTGGAATATAGTGGCCTTCAAATGGGGATGGATGGAGAAGGCATCCTGCTTGTCTGCAGGATTTTCACACTGTAACTGCAGGAAAAGTGTTCCCGATGTTGGGGGGAGTTCAGAGATGAGGACAAACTTTCTTCACCCAGAGAGTTGTGAATCTGTGGAATTCTCTGCCACAGAAGGCAGTGGAGGCCAATTCACTGGATGTTTTCCAGAGAGAGTTACATTTAGCTGTTGCAGCTAGCAAAATCAGGGGATATGGGGAAAAAACAGGAAAGGGGTACTGATTTTAGATGAATAGCCATGATCATATTGAATGGCAGTGCTGGCTCGATAGGGCGTAAGGCCTATTCCTGCATCTATTTTCTATATTTCTATTCTTGAGTATATATGGCAATAAAACTCGACCACTTGATTTTGAAGCATTGAGGGGAGGTTGTAGGACGGGGGAGCCCCCCACCCCACGGTTGGGACTTTTTGAAATTTGATGTATTAAAATCATGTTTTAGTGCATTGTAAAGTATGATTTCAATGTTTTTTGTTTGAAGTATTTTTAAGAAAATGCAGAGCCTTCATGAGAGATAGGAGCAGGTGATTATTATTGTTGTTATTGCTCGTCCTCCAAAAACTGGGGAATAATAATACAGGCCATTCCCCACCTCAAAAAGTGGGGGGGATATATTCCCCATCTCCCCCCCCCCCCCAGATCGACGCCAGTGCCTTCCACGGTACAGACAATTTGACTTTTAATTGTGTTATAATTTCAAGTGCTTTTTTTTTGTTTGTGGTTGTAAAAAGGGAGAAGAAATAATCATAACATTTCCTGACTTTGCAAAGTTATACAAATTATGTGTTGCACGGGGGGGGGGGGGGGGGGTTCTGAGTATTTTGAAAGTATGCATTCTCATTTTGACGTTTATTTCATTTTGATTTGAATTGAGAATCATCAAACCATGACATTAATAAAGGGGTATATGTTTGTGGAAACGTTACTTTTTTTAAAGTAACACTTTCAAGAAATCTAAAATGCATTAGATATATCAATTTCAATGCCCCGAGTAGGTGAATCGAGGAACAGAGGACAGTTTTAAGGTGAAGGGGAAACGATTTCATGGGAATCATAGAAACATAGAAAATAGGTGCAGGAGTAGAGGCCATTCGGCCCTTCGAGCCTGCACCGCCATTCAATATGATCATGGCTGATCATCCAACTCGGTATCCTGTACCTGCCTTCTCTCTATACCCCCTGATCCCTCCAGCCACAAGGGGCCACATCTAACTCCCTCTTAAATATAGCCAATTAACTGTCCTCAACTACTTTCTGTGGCAGAGACTTCCACAGATTCACCACTCTCTGTGTGAAAATATTTTTTCTCATCTCGGTCTTAAGAAACTTCCCCCTTATCCTTAAACTGTGGGCCTTTGTTCTGGACTTCCCCAACATCGGGAACAATCTTCTTGCATCTAGCTTGTCCAACCCCTTAAGAATTTTGTAAGTTTCTATAAAATCCCCCCTCAATCTTCTAAATCTTAGCGAGTACAAGCTGAATCTATCCAGTCTTTCTTCATATGCAAGTCCTGCCATCCGAGGAATCAGTCTGGTGAACGTTCTCTGTACTCCCTCTATGGCAAGAATGTATTTCTTAGATTAGGAGACCAAAACTGTACACAATACTCCAGGTGTGGTCTCACCAAGGCCCTGTACAACTGCAGTAGAACCTCCCTACTACTATACTCAAATTATTTTGCTATGAATGCTAACATGCCTTTTGCTTTCTTCACTGCCTGCTGCACCTGCGTGCCTACTTTCAATGTGTTCAAGAAGGAAGTGCAGATGCTGGACTTTCTACTTCAGGAAATTCTACTTTCAAAGACTGATGTACCATTTCACTGCACATCTCGTGTGTCAAATAAACTTGACTTGACTTGACTTGACTTGACTTGATAAACTTGACTTGACTTGATGTACCATGACACCCAAGTCTCGTTGCATCTCCCCCTTTTTCTAATCGGCCACCATTCAGATAATAGTCTGCTTTCCTGTTTTTGCCACCAAAGTGGATAATCTCACATTTATCCACATTATACTGCATCTGCCATGCATTTGCCCACTCACCCAACCTATCCAAGTAACCGAGCAGCTTCCTAATAACCCTTTTAGAATTAATTGCCAGTCAATCTTGGCCAATTCACGTCTCATACCCTCAAAGTTACCCTTTCTGTAATTCCCCGTTATCCCTCTCCCTTCTTAAAAAGTGGGATTACGTTTGCTACCCACCAATCCTCAGGAACTACTCCAGAATCTAAAGAGTTTTAAACATAGAAACATAGAAATTAGGTGCAGGAGTAGGCCATTCGGCCCTCCGAGCCTGCACCGCTATTCAATATGATCATGGCTGATCATCCAACTCAGTATCCCGTACCTGCCTTCTCTCCATACCCCCTGATCCCCTTAGCCACAAGGGCCACATCTAACTCCCTCTTAAATATAGCCAATGAACTGGCCTCAACTACCCTCTGTGGCAGAGAGTTCCACAGATTCACCACTCTCTGTGTGAAAAAAGTTCTTCTCATCTCGGTTTTAAAGGATTTCCCCCTTATCCTTAAGTTGTGACCCCTTGTCCTGGACTTCCCTAACATCGGGAACAATCTTCCTGCATCTAGCCTGTCCAACCCCTTAAGAATTGAGATTTATAAACAAGGAAAAAACTTTATATTTCCATCATTTATGGTAATATTTACATAATTCACATCATTTTGTGCACGACATATACAGGGGGTTGCAGTGTTTTGAAAGTAATGTAAAATACAACATATTTCAGACAATGATAGCCCCACCCCTTGCTTACCCCAAAGAACAAAATGTCCAATTTATATACAATAATAAATAAATCGTCATTTGCACAATTTTGTGTGGCTAACGGGAGGTTCTCATACTTCCTCTTGAGTAACCTGCGTTGGGAAAACAGAATTTCGGCGTGTTCAGGATGTCAAATAGCGTTGGAACTGCATGCAATTTAGCCTCTCATTGGTCTGCCTGTTGGAAAACTAGTCAAGTTCAGTGTTCAGAACAAAGATGGCAGGTGGTTGACAAGTACACTAGACTTTGGTGGAGGAGATCTTGTCGACGAGCATTCTGGACCCACTGAAATTACAGAAAATCTCATATTGGATTGACTAAGAAGGAAAAAATGTAGTTATAACTACATATCTGCAGAATGAATGATATATCATTTAAGTGCAATTGTTCAGTTGTGGGGCGATACCTGTATATTGAAGAAGAGCTTATTTAAAACTTCTAATATAGACTGAGAGAGAAGGGGGGGGGGGGGGGGGGAAGAGAGTGAAAGGCAGATGGGGCAGAGACCGAGATAGCGAAAGACAGGGAGAGAGGAGAGAGAGGGACAGCGAGAAAGAGGCAGGGAGAGATAGAAGGGGCAGAGAGAGATGGAGAGAGAGAAGGGGGGAGAGGAACGATGGCACGTTAAAACGTACAGCCGCCCCATTCTGACAGCCGCCGAACCCCGCACCGCACCATTGCACCCTTCTTCACAGCGGCCCAGCGACGTCTCGGCTCTGACAGTTCGAGGGATCTAATCGGTAACTACACTAAGAGCAGCCCCGGGTTGCTGCGTGCGCTACCCGACTCGAATCTGAGGGTAAAATCTCGTGATGGTCTGATGTGTCTCTCTCCCCATCTCTCTCTCTCTGCCCATTCTCTCCCCCTACGTATACACATACATATGCACACATACATATGCACGCATTTATATGCATATAGGGAGAAGGGGGGAGAGGCAGAAGGGGGAGAGGGAGAAGGGGGGAGAGGGAGAAGGGGGGAGAGGGAGAAGGGGGAGGGAGAAGGGAGAAGGGGAGAGGGAGAAGGAGAGAGGGAGAAGGGGGGAGAGGGAGAAGGGGAGAGGGAGAAGGAGAGAGGGAGAAGGGGGGAGAGGGAGAAGGGGGAGGGAGAAGGGAGAGAATGAGAAGGGGAGAGGGAGAAGGAGAGAGGGAGAAGGGGGAGAGGGAGAAGGGGAGAGGGACAAGGGGGAGAGGGAGAAGGGGGGAGAGGGAGAAGGGGGGAGAGGGAGAAGGGGAGGGAGAAGGGAGAAGGGGGAGGGAGAGGGAGAAGGGGGGAGAGGGAGAAGGGGGAGGGAGAAGGGAGAATGGGGAGGGAGAGAGGGAGAAGGGGGGAAGAGGGAGAGGGAGAGTGGAACGATAGCACATTATAACGCGCAGCCGTCCCATTACGACCAAAGATTATGGAGCAGAGCTCCACTACTATCTTTGATTGCGGCCGCCGCCACCGAACCCCCCGACCCACCATTGCACCCAAAGATGATAGAGCAGAGTTATATAATCTTTGATTGCACCCTTCTTCACGGCGGGCTTGTGATCTTTGCTTGTGATGTCTCGACAATTCGAGGGACATAACGGGTAACAGCCACCGCCTTCCTTCCCGGACACGAATCTGAGCTCGAAACATCTCCTGGTCACTGGGCCTAATGTGTCCCGCGGGCCATATTGTGGAGACCAATCCCTTACAAGATCAAAACCAAAAACGTACAGAAGTGTTAAAATTATTGTCTTTATTATGGTGGTGAGATAAATGAAACTTTCACTACTTGTAATTAACTTAACTTTATTTAAGCTTTAAGCAACTTATTTCTGCAATACACAAACTCAGAAACGTCTGGCAAACATGGCTGATTCTGCAGGCTTTTCCCGCCCGAAATACTTTGCACATGCGCACACTCCCGAAATATCCTGCGCATGCGCACTCCGGAAATGTCCCGCGCATGCGCACACTCTAGAAATGTCCTGCGCATGCGCACACACTAGAAGAGCTCCGCACATGCGCACATGCGCCCACTTCATTCTCCCCTCCTATTTATAAGTTGAGACGGTCAGGAGGTTTAATACGTCTTGATGACCGTCGCAGCACTGGAGCCTCAGGAGATACCGGTGTTTCAATAGCCGAGGGTAGATATATTGCTTGGTCATCAACTTCACTCATATTGTTATTTAGATTTTCAATTTTAGAATTTCTTGTAGAAGTTTCCATAGAGGATGCTGGAAGTGTTGAAGGAAGTTCTCGATTAGTGTTATCAGGAAGTGACGGAGCTGATGGAGAAGATGGGCATGGTGCAAGGTCACGAAGTGAGACAGTTGACTGATGTCCAACCCGATACTTGATAGTTGCATAAGAAGGGTTGACATCAGTCAGTTCAACTTCATCAACAAAAGGTTCATTCTTATTTAATCGGACATACCGACGAAGCAACACAGGCCCAGGGCTCGTCAACCATGATGGCAGAGAAGTACCACTAGAAGAACGCCGTTTGAAGTTAAAGAACCGTTCGTGTGGAGTAGTATTGGTAGCAGTTGACAGTAGAGATCTGATGGAGTGTAATGCATCTGGTAGAACACATTCCCACTGCTGATCTGGTATATCATTCGACTTTAAAGCCAGTTTCACTGCTTTCCAAATGATTCCGTTATACAGGTGCACAACCTTTTATCCGAAAGCCTTCGGACCAGACACTTTTCGTAATTCAGAATTTGTCGGTCTTCGGAATGGAATTTTTTTCGCGTAGATTTTAATGGCTGGCTCAGTGGTAGAGTGTTCGGCTCATATCCGCAAGGTCGCGAGTTTGCGCCTTGATCCCGGCAGTTACTCGGTCGAAGGTTTGAGTCTTCAATGTCGTTTTTTCTTGCAGAATAAATGTTTATATGAAATGCAGTGTAGGAGAGGTGTACTGACTGTGTGGGCAGAACTTTGGAAGTGATTGCCCACCAGTCTAAAAAGCCGCTGTGTCTCCCTGGTCCTGGGATAGCAGGGGGCGATCAAACAGCACAATACCCCCCTCCCCCTCCAACTCCAGAGGAATCCGCTCCCCGATGGGCCGCTACGGTGACAAGTGGCAGTTTGCCCACAGCCCGAGCTGCGCCACCCCAAGAACACCTTGCACACCATCAGCTTCTGCCCCTACGTGTTCCTCTGGAGTTGGAGCGGGGCTGGGCTGCAGTTGCTGCTGGCTGTGGGTCTCTGGGATCTCCGTGCTTGCAGTGGGCCTGGGGTTTGCTGTCCCGTTGGTCCTGACGTCTCTGGCTACCCCCTGGACTGGAGCTGAGACTGGGAACTGTGCCGCCCTTGCCCCCTCCCTCTGCAACTGCAAACAACCCCACTCTCCTGCAAGGGCGGTACAGTTCCCGGAGGATAGCAGGTGGCCGGAGACGTCAGGACCAACAGGAACTCTCTCCCCGATGGGCCCCTACGACGCCCCGAGCTGCGCCCCGTCATCCGCAACACAGGTTCCTCTGTAGTTGTGGGCTGCCTGTTGGCTGTGGGTCTCTGGGTTCTCCGTGCTTTGCGGTGGTCGACGTCCAATTGGTCCTGACGTCTCCGGTGACTGCACTGGCCTGCTGCCATCGCCGACGTGAAGACAGTACAAAGCCCCCGCGCCGGTGCAATAAGCGGGGAGCTGGAGAGCGGAGGGATGGGGTCACACACATGACCGGGGAGCAGAGGGATGTAGGTGGGGTGAAACTGAAGGGAGCGACAATCTGCTGCTGCCCTGCACGCTGAGTTAAAAAGTTCCCACGCGAGACACTGTGCATCGTGTCTACCGTGGGAACGTTTTAACAGCGGGCAGGTAGCAGCATATTGTCAATTATTAAACCCTCTCGCGCAATATACCCTCACCTTCTCTTTTATGGATGGGGATTTAGTTCCCCTTTCTTCGAGGACCGACCGGAGGTTCCGCTGTCACCTCTGCGGGCCGCCCTCGGTGAACGTTTTCAAGGACCTTTCTTCAAGGACCGAAAAAATGTCGCTATTCGGAGGTTTTCGTTATTTGGATCTTCGGATAAAAGGTTGTGCACCTGTACCTCTCAACCTGACCATTTCCAATAGGATGATATGGTGTTGTTTTACTTGTTGCAATTCCTCTATTAGAAAGGTAGTCCTTTAAATCTTTTGACATGAATGAGGTGCCCCTATCAGAATGTATGTAACTTGGAAATCCACAGAATGAAAACAGTTGATCTAACATTTGATAACCATAGCAGCTGAAATATTTGGACAAGGAAAGGCAAATGGAAACCTCGAATATTCGTCAACTAAGGTAAGTATATAAACATTTTGAGAGGAGGATGGTAAAGGCCCTTTGAAGTCAATAAACGTTCCATAGGTTGAGTAGCTTTGATCATCTTCCTTCTTCAGGACGGAAGAACCTTGGTTTTAATTCAGCACAGATTCTACATGAAGCACACGTCATCTTCACATCTTCTGTAGAGAAAGGTAAATTTTTGGAACGAACATAGTGTAACAAACGAGTGACTCCAGGATGACACAGCCCATTGTGAAGATCAGTGAGTGCAGAAGAATGAACAGAGGCACAAAATGCTCGAGTTTTATGTGTCCGAAGCAACATTATCCTTACCGGGCGGTACTCAATTCAATAACTATATGCGGATAATTCAATCCTCCATTCATGAATTTTACTATGTTTAATCTTCGTTCGTTTCCGATTATCCAGCATAAAAGCCACTGAACGCTGATCTGTTATCAAAGTGAAGTGCTGGCGAGCAAGGAAATGACTCCATTTCCTCACTGCTTCAATAATTGCTGTAGCTTCCTTTTCGACGGATGGGTAGTGCAATTTCACTACCTTGGAGAGTACGGAGACATGAAAGCCACTGGTCGTCCTCCTTGATTTAATGTAGCTGATACTGCTAAATCAGAGGCATCACATTCAACAACAAAGGGGAGATCCTCATCGATGGCGTGCAATGTCGCAGATTCCAATTGTTTCTTTAAAGAAGTAAAGGCACCAATTGCTGTAGAGTCAAGGGGGAAAGATTTTGCTCTAATCAAAGGTTGAATTTTGTCAGAAAAATTTGGCATCCATTTAGCATAATATGCAAACATCCCAAGAACCCTTCGTAGAGAGTTTAATGTTGCTGGAACAGGTATCTCTTGGAGTGGGCAGAGTCTTTCTGGATCAGGCTTGATTATATCATTTCCAACCCAATAACCAAGAATATTAATTGATGATACTGAGGTTATTGACTTAGCCTCATTTAATGTTAGATTTTTAAAATGTACAACATCTAAAAACCATTGTACATTTTCATCATGTTCAGTTTGGTCTTTTTCCTGCAAATAGTTATATTATCAAGATAAGGGAAAGTATCTTTAAGGTTTTCCTGTTCAACAAGTTTGACCATCTCTCTCTGAAAAACAGCCACGCCATTTTGTTACCCCAAAAAGGAACTCTGCAGTAGTGATATAATTTCCCATTTGCTTCAAACGCAGTGTATTTCTTCTCTGATTCCTTCAGAGGAATTTGATAGTAAGCACTTTTTAAGTCAAAAGTAGAGAATATCTTATACTTAGCTAATGTATTGATAATCTCTTCTATTCGAGGTAATGGATATGCATCAAGCTCCCGTGAACTGGTTTATAGTTTGAGAGTAATCAATGCAGAGTCTCTTTCTATGTCTCTCCAAGGGGTCCTTAACCACGACAACTTGTGCCCTCCAAGGGGAAGAACTGCGTTCTATAATCCCCTCTTGTAAAAGATTAGTTACTTCTGTGTTGATAAAGTTCCTATCATCTTTACTAAAATGTCTTGATTTTGTAGCAATTGGCTTGCACTTGGAGGATAAATTAGTGAATAATGAAGGACATTCAACAGATGCAGCAGAAAAACCACACAATACGGGTGGCTTTGACAATACAAGATCAGGCATAGTTCCTTCATACATTATTTGAAGTGATCTGTGCAGTTTCTGGAAATCCTGACCTAGAATTATATCGCTACACAAATTTTTCAAAATACCAAGACACACAGATTTATAGCTAGTTTTGTTCAGAATAAAAGTCTACAATACAAGATCCTATAATTTGAGTATTGAGAGTTGTCAGAGCCATCAAGATTTCTCTATTTGAAGGAATTATAGTTAGATTTAGTCGGGACACAACTTGTTCACTTATAAAACTTTCTGAACTGCCAGAATCAAGTAGTACATTAAGTGTATGGCCATTAATGGATACCGTTGTAGCTGCATGAGACAAGCTCTGAGGAAATGCAGCTGTAATTGCACATAAAGAAGGTGTGTATATGGCAGCAGTCACACTTTTAGTTGTTGCTTTGGACTTGCATACTCTAGAATAATGTCCCTTCTTGCCACAACTATTACAAGTTGCCTCTCGAGCAGGACATGTCTCTCTCTTATGAATATTACCCCTGCAAAAATAACAGTTCCTTTTTGAATAATTATATGCTGCAGCAAGGGCACCTTTATCAGTAGAAATTGTTTCCGTTTGTTCCATATTAGTACGTGGGTGAAATTCTTTTGTAGTAGTTGCAGCAGAATACACATTAGATGAGCCATAAGCATCTGAATTTTTCTGAGCCAAGTCCAAAGAGTAAGCTTGATTGTAAGCTGACTGTAAATCCAAGGTTTTGTGTTCTAATAGTCTCTGTCGTATTAAAGGCGATGCCAAACCATTGATAAAGAGTCTCGAATAACTTCCTGTCGATATTGATCAGCCGTAACTGCTTTGAAGGCACAGTCTTTACTAAGTCTTTGAAGTTCTTGTAAAAATTCATCAAGTGACTCACCAGGTTTTTGTTTCCGAGTAGCAAGGAGGTGTCGAGAGAATATCACGTTGGGTGTCTTAACGAAGAATTTGCTTAGTACATCAATAGCAGAATCATAAGTTGTACATGCCTCTATGTAATCATATACATCAGAAGAGACAAACCTTATTAATGTTTTGAGTCTGTCTGGTGCATCATTGCTGCACTCATCAAAGAAGTTATTTAGTATGCGAAGCCAGTGCTTCCAATTCTTTGCAGCAGCAGGTGAGTTGGGATCCAGATCCAAGCGTTGTGGTTTCAGTAGCTTCTCCATCCCAAGTCGGACTGTTTGACTTCTGAAAATAAGTTGCTTAAATTGTTGTGAGATAAAAGTTTTTATAGATATGTGAAAAGAAAGAGATTAGTTAAAACAAATGTAGGTCCCTTGCAGTCAGAAACAGGTGAGTTGATCATGAGGAACAAGGATATGGCGGACCAATTGAATAACTACTTTGGTTCCGTCTTCACTAAGGAAGACATAAATAATTTGCCGGAAATAGCAGGGGGACCGCGGGTCAAAGGAGTTGGAGGAATTGAGTGAAATCCAGGTTAGCCGGGAAGTGGTGTTGGGTAAATTGAATGGATTAAAGGCCGATAAATCCCCAGGGCCAGATAGGCTGCATCCCAGAGTACTTAAGGAAGTAGCTCCAGAAATAGTGGATGCATTAGTAATAATCTTTCAAAACTCTTTAGATTCTGGAGTAGTTCCTGAGGATTGGAGGGTAGCTAATGTAACCCCACTTTTTAAGAAGGGAGGGAGAGAGAAAGTGGGGAATTACAGACCAGTTAGTCTAACATCGGTAGTGGGGAAACTGCTAGTCAGTTATTAAAGATGGGATAGCAGCACATTTGGAAAGTGGTGAAATCATTGGACCAAAGTCAGCATGGATTTACGAAAGGTAAATCATGTCTGACGAATCTTATAGAATTTTTCGAGGATGTAACTAGTAGCGTGGATAGTGGAGAACCAGTGGATGTGTTATATCTGGACTTCCAGAAGGCTTTCGACAAGGTCCCACATAAGAGATTAGTATACAAACTTAAAGCACACGGCATTGGGGGTTCAGTATTGATGTGGATAGAGAACTGGCTGGCAAACAGGAAGCAAAGAGTAGGAGTAAACGTGTCCTTTTCACAATGGCAGGCAGTGACTAGTGGGGTACCGCAAGGCTTAGTGCTGTGACCCCAGCTATTTACAATATATATTAATGATCTGGATGAGGGAATTGAAGGCAATATCTCCAAGTTTGCGGATGACACTAAGCTGGGGGGCAGTGTTAGCTGTGAGGAGGATGCTAGGAGACTCCAAGATGACTTGGATAGGCTGGGTGAGTGGGCAAATGTTTGGCAGATGCAGTATAATGTGGATAAATGTGAGGTTATCCGTTTTGGTGGCAAAACGGGAAGCAGACTATTATCTAAATGGTGGCCGATTGGGAAAGGGGGAGATGCAGCGAGACCTGGGTGTCATGGTACACCAGTCATTGAAAGTAGGCATGCAGGTGCAGCAGGCAGTAAAGAAAGCGAATGGTATGTTAGCTTTCATTGCAAAAGGATTTGAGTATAGGAGCAGGGAAATTCTACTGCAGTTCTACAGGGTCTTGGTGAGACCACACTGAAGTATTGCGTAGTTTTGGTCTCCAAATCTGAGGAAGGACATTATGCCATAGAGGGAGTGCAGAGAAGGTTCACCAGACTGATTCCTGGGATGTCAGGACTGTCTTATGAAGAAAGACTGGATAGACTTGGTTTATACTCTCTAGAATTTAGGAGATTGAGAGGGGATCTTATAGAAACTTACAAAATTCTTAAGGGGTTGGACAGGCTAGATGCAGGAAGATTGTTCCCGATGTTGGAGAAGTCGAGGACAAGGGGTCACAGCTTAAGGATAAGGGGGAAATCCTTTAAAACCGAGATGAGAAGAACTTTTTTCACACAGAGAGTGGTGAATCTCTGGAACTCTCTGCCACAGAGGGTAGTTGAGGCCAGTTCATTGGCTATATTTTAGAGGGAGTTAGATGTGGCCCTTGTGGCTAAGGGGATCAGAGGGTATGGAGAGAAGGCAGGTACGGGATACTGAGTTGGATGATCAGCCATGATCATATTGAATGGCGAATGGTGCAGGCTCGAAGGGCCGAATGGCCTACTCCTGCACCCAATTTCTATGTTTCTAAGGGAAACTACGCAAAGGTGGCGGCTGGGGAGGAAAGATGGGAGGGGAAATGGGGGAACAGAGGGAAAAGATTGACAATAAAATTAACTAAAATATGTGATGTGATAGATGCGCTAAATCAAACACTGTTCCCTACAACACTGATGACACCAGACGATAGCAAAGATCTTTGGACGATAGAGTGGAGTGCACAGCGGGAGCATAAACAAATGGCGGCCGTGACGTTCCGGCACATACTACACGTCAGTCTATTGGATTTTCGGAGGAGTGGTCTATCCTTGCTCCTCTAAGATCTTTGCCTCAGACGGCGGGACTCTTGCACTGAGACTGCTCCATGGCCGGAGCTGCAGCGAGCGACTCGCCAGCCCGGCAAACACTCGCCAGCCCCGGCTCCCCGTCCGCATCTGCCCCCCTCCGCTGCTTCTGCTTCCATCCATCCCTCTCTCCATCCCCCCCGGCTCTCCAACACCCACGACCAGGTTGCTCAGAGCACAGCAGCGTCTCGTCCAAAGACAGAGACATTGAAACATGTCTAGCCAAAAAAGTGGGAGGCTGCAGCACCCGGTTCCGTGGCCCATGTTATGAATGAATGAATGAATAAGTTTATTGGGCAAGTATTCACATACAAGGAATTTGCCTTGGTGCTCCGTCCACAAGTGACAACATGACATACATTGATAGTTACCAATCACACATAAAACATTAAACATTAATAATTAAACATTATTGATTAAACATGTGAATTAAAATAAAATACCGGAGCAAAAGGAGGCTACAGATTTTTGGTTATTGAGTAGATCAACTACATGTGGAAAAAACTTTTTAGATCTGACTGTGGCAGCTTTGACAGTCCGCAGTCGCCTTCCAGAGGGAGATGATTCAAAGAGTTTGTGGCCAGAGTGAGAGGGGTCAGAGATAATCTTACCCGCTCGTTTCCTGGCCCTTGGAGTGTACAGTTCGCCAAATCAATTAATATATATATGTAATGATAGACCGATATATATGTGTGAGTGTGTGTGTGTGTGAGCGTGTGAGGCGTGTGTGTGTGTGAGTGTGTGTGTGTGTGAGTCAATAGTCTATTTAATTGTCATTTGGACCCCTGGAGGTCCAAATGAAATGCCGTTTCTGCAGCCATACATTACACACAAATAGACCCCCAGACACAACATAATTTACATTTTACATAAACATCCATCACATAGCTGTGATGGAAGGCCAAAAAACTTATCTCTCCACTGCACTCTCCCCCCCCCCCCCCCCGATGTCAGAGTCAAAGTCAAAGCCCCCGGCTGGCGATGGCGATTGTCCCGCGGCCATTAAAGCCACGCCGGGTGGTGCGAGGTCGCACACCGGGTCTTGGTGTTAGAGACCCCGGCGTGCGCTCGCAGAGTCCCGCGGCCATTCCCAAGCCGCGCGGGGCAGTGATGTAGGCCCCCGCTCCAGGAGCTATTCGACCCCGCAACTCGGGCGGGAGAAGTCGCTGTTGCAGGAGCCCTGAAAAGCGGTCTCCCTCCAGGGAGCCGCGGGCTCCCGGTGCCGCCGTCCGCAGACCCGCAGTAGCAGCCTCCGCATCAGCAGCAGCAGCGGCATCAGCAGCAGCAGCAGCAACGGCAGCAGCAGCGCTCCTCCACCGCTCCACCCGCTCCGGTCTCGGCCAGCTCCGCGACGGTGAGGTGAGTCGGCACCAGAGTCCCCGGCTTCTTCTGTTGGAGACCGCTCCTCGTTGCAGCCCCAACGACAACTGAGACCCGACGAGAAAAGGTCGGGTCTCCAGTGCAGGGAGAGATTTAAAAGTTTCCCCCTCCCTCCCACCCCCACCCCCCACACACACACCCCAACATAAAATAACAAAACTACATATAAACATAGACAAAAAATAATAAAAAACGCGGACGGGCTGCAGAGGCCGCTGCTGACCAGAGTCGCGCCGCCTACCGGAGTGTGTGTAAGTGTGTGTGTGTGTGTGTGTGTGTGTGTGTGTGTGTGTGTGTGTGTGTGTGTGAGTGTGTGTGTGTGTGTGTGAGTGTGTGAGTGTGTGTGTGTGTGTGTGTGTGTGTGACCAGCTGGTCAACCGTCTAGGAGGGGGACCAGTGGCTGAGTTGTCCACCGGGTTTCTGCCCCACAGCCCCTGAGCCCCCGCTCCTGACGCGGTCCCGGGACCCGACCCTTTTACACACCCGGAGCGGAACCGGAGCAGATTCTCAGCCACTTGTCTTTATCCCGAGACCTGAAGTGAGGATAAAGTTTCTCCGTGAATTTATTCCCAGTGAAGGTGTGGAGATGGGACTTGGTGTCCACGTCGTAAAATGAAACTGTCCCGGACTCGTAACTGAGATAAACTCCCACCCTCCCGGGGATGGGACGGGCCGGGGAGACGGGATCGAGGGGAGGTGAATGCAACAAACCCGTCATCCCACTGCTCGATGCCCCAGACTCCAGTCTCCGGGGTCAGTGGGACCCGTCTCTTCCTCTCCACAGACTCTGCGGCGACTCCCAGCCACCAGCGCTGACTCCCCCCCATCTCCACCTCCCAGTAATGTCTCCCCGATGTGAATCCCTCCGATCCCAGCACACACTGCCAGTATGTAAACCTCTTCCCGGTGTCAGGGAGACTCCTCACGGTCCCGGTCCATCTCACCCTCTTCCGATCCTCAGACACCTCGAGCTGCGCATGTGCTGTTTCCACATCCAGGGTGACGGAGACTGGGGGGAGAAGCAGAGAATCAGAGAGTCCCCGGGGGTCGGGGAGAGACTCGGGCAGCGCGGCCCCGGGACCGGGGGAGAGGCCGCTCGGCCTCAGGCACAGGCGGGCGGATAACTGGACGATATCCCGGCGTTTTCCCACCCACCAACATCCCATGGACTAAAACATGTTTCACGGAGTTTCCTAATTGGGGTGGAAGTGGACGGGAAGCGGGTGAACGGTGAGAAATAAAAACAAACTGCTGGAGGAAGTCCGTGGGTCAGGCAACACATGTGTAAGGAAATGACAGAACACGTCTAGGGTCTGGACACTTCTTCATTCTCATGCTTCCCTCTGCTCCCTCCGTAGAAAGAGACAGGGGAAGGGGTACAGCAAAATACTTTACTCGTAATATACATATACATATGTGTGTTGTGTACATACACGTATACACGTATACACACACGCACACTCACGCACACACACACACACACACACACAGAATCACACACACACAGTCACACACACACACACGGAGTCACGCACACACACACACAGAATCACACACACACACACGGAGTCACGCACACACACACACACTCACACACACACACACAGAATCACACACACACACACACACACAGAATCACACACACACACAGAATCACACACACACAGTCACACACACACACACACACACACACGGAGTCACGCACACACACACAGAATCACACACACACACACACACACACGGAGTCACGCACACACACACACACTCACACACACACACTCACTCGCTCAAACACGCTCGCGCACACCACACTCACACACACCCACATATATACACAACACAAGCTCACACTCACTCACACACACTCACTCACACACACCCACATATATACACAACACAAGCTCACACACACACACAGCACATACGCACACACACACACTCACTCAATCACGCTCACTACACACACAGACGCACGCATACACACACATATAAACACACATACACACACAAACACAGCACATACGCACACACACACACACACACACACACACACACACACTCACCCAAACACGCTCACTACACACAGACGCACGCATACACACACATATAAACACACACACAAACACAGCACATACACACACACACAAACCAAGATCTTACCTTTGTGGCCTCGTATCCTTTTCCACTCTGAAAACAGAAACAACAAACAAGACTGATATGAAGAGAACTGTCTGGAATCTAATCTCCAATTAATTTTATAGCAAGAAGCTCCTGATAGACCCCGTGCAGTATCACTACATACAGTCCATAGCAGGGGCATGTGGTCAAGGGAGACAAACCCGTACCTGTCACACTCCCAATGAAAATAGCTGTTAAGAAAAGTAAAGAAAATAATAACAAAATAATATCAATATGTTTCCACTGATCTGTGTTAATAATGTCATTTCTATATGAATCGAATCATTTTTTATAGTCAACATCACGACGAGCTGAGCCTCCCCTCTGATTGCGCCTCCACTTAGAAACTGTATGGGGCACGGGCAATAATGATGAATGAATGCCATTTTATTGTCACTATACACATGTACAATGAGATTACAAGCAGCTCCTACTCAGTGCAGACATGTAATTAATCAAAAACAAAAACAAAACAAAGGGGGGGGGTGGGATAAGGTGCACAGTTCTGCGGCGCTATATACATATCTATATAAAGACAATGGATGAATAGATTGAATAAATAGGATTCCTATATACAGTTACAGTACAAATTACAGTAGGTGGATAGATGGAAGTCCGGGAGTTTGGCTGTGAAGTCAATACATGTGTGAGTTCAGGGAGGTTATGGCTATTGGAAAGCAACTGTTTTTGAATCTGTTTGTCCTTGTTCTGATGCACCTATAGTGCCTCCCTGAGGGCAGCAGGTCGAACAGGCCAAATGCAGGATGGGAGCTGTCCTTGATGATGTTCTTCGCCCTGCTGAGGCAGCGGGAGGTGTATATGTCCATCAGAGAGGGGAGAGGGCAGCCAATGATTATCTGTGCTGCCCGAACTACCCTCTGAAGCCTCTCCCTGTCTGCCATGGTGCAGCTGCCATACCATGCTGTAATACAGTATGTCAGCAGGCTCTCGATGGACGAGCGGTA
>JAWMAR010000666.1:602314-637314 GCA_036785375.1 Leucoraja ocellata
AATCTTTTAAGAAACAGTTGGACAGGTACATGGATAGGACAGGATAGGTTTAGAGGGATATGGACCAAGCGCAGGCAGGTGGGACTAGTGTAGATGGGACATTGTTGGCCGGTGTGGGCAGGTTGGGCCGAAGGGCCTGTTTCCATGCTGTATAACTCTATGACTAGTGTAGATGGGACATTGTTGGCCGGTGTGGGCAAGTTGGGCTGAAGGGCCTGTTTCCATGCTGTATCACTCTATGACTAGTGTAGATGGGACATTGTTGGCCGGTGTGGGCAAGTTGGGCTGAAGGGCCTGTTTCCATGCTGTATCACTCTATGACTATGTCTCTAATGGTGTTAGGGAGGGAGAGATAGATCAGCCATGATTGAATGGCAGAGTAGACTTGGGTGGAATGGCCTTAATCTGCTCCTATCACTAATAACCTTATAATCCCGGGATGAAGCCAGGATGTGAACATTTTCACTGCTTGTCCACGATTATTTGTTTACATAACATTGGGGCCTCGACACCAATCCCCGTGGGACACCACTCCTTCCATCTTGCGACCCAGAGAGAAAAATGATCAGCATCCACTCTCTGCTTCCTGCTATCCTGATTATCCACGAAAATGAAGTTGCCTCCTACTCCTGCAGTTCCCATCATCGCTCACAGAGGGAGGAAGAACCTCCTACCTGATCGTATTAAGTGATGTGGACAACTGCATTAAAATGAATGATTTTAAAATATGAATCTTCTGACTCCATGAAGCCCCCTCCATGAGATAAATAAATAGAAATAGACCAGATGTTGTGGTCATTACCGTGGGCTGAGCTGAGGATCCAGTTCAGTAACAACACAGCGCAGTGAACCACTCCCATCCCAGTGGAGGGGTCAGTGCCTGAGGGAGAGAGAGAGAGAGAGAGAAGTGTTAGACTGACCCGTGATGGGCACGAACCTGTCACCCCCCTCCCCCCCCCTCCGTCCCCGCTGCCGATGTCCACCACCCCCACTCACTGTTGACCAGGGGGTGAAAGGTCACACCTTGTGCGGGGTGAAAGGTCACATCTTGTGCGGGGTGAAAGGTCACACCTTGTGCGGGGCGAAAGGTCACACCTTGTGCGGGGTGAAAGGTCACACTTTGTGCGGGGTGAAAGGTCACACTTTGTGCGGGGTGAATGGTCACACCTTGTGCGGGGTGAAAGGTCACACCTTGTGCGGGGTGAAAGGTCACACCTTGTGCGGGGTGAAAGGTCACACCCTGTGCGGGGTGAAAGGTCACACCTTGTGCGGGGTGAAAGGTCACACCTTGTGCGGGGTGGCCAAGGGCAACCAGTGGCCAAAGGACTCCAGGCTCCGCACCGGGATCCCGGCTCCCTTTACAATCTGCTCCTTGAGTCTCCCGTCAAGGGGGCCAGGTCTGGGACAAATCTTCTCCCGGGAATTTCTTCAGTCACCCATCATCAAACCTGTCAAAGGACAGAAAATATTTCTGAAGTCAAAAGATGCCGGGACAATAAAAAATATTCACGGGGTGAGATGATATTGTCCAGTGGAATAAAGAGTGAACAATATCTCCCGGGTCTCTGCTCTCTCATTAGCTCCTGTTTCTCTCTCCCCCTGTTTTATCCGATGTGGACCCGACATTTCTGGCCTCTATTTCCCACTCATCCCCAGCACAGGAGAGTCTGAGCAGGAACTCGTCAACCTTGTAGCAGAAAATCAGAGATGTATTTTGGCCCTAGATCATTCAGTGCTTTATACAAACAATTTCCACCCTTTTGTCTTCGTTTCATTGAAGAAAGTTTTGGCACGTCCAATCGTTAATTTGTTCGATGCACTACCTCAGTATTTGTATTGGACCATAGTCCTCTGGTGATATGGTTCTGTAAATACTGAGGTGGGACTATGGGTGTGCGGGTCGGTTCAAGAACCTGATAGTTGTGGGGTTGAAGATGTATTTGAACCTGACGGTGTGGGAATTCAGTCTTCTACACGTCCTACCCGACGTTAGCAGTGAGACAAGGGCACGGCCTGGACACTGTGGATTCTTGTTGACAGAAGTCGAGTGAGGACATTCCCAGAGTGGCTTCAGTTGGTACAGCAGGGGAGCTGAGGGGAAGGTGACGGTCAATGTGTGGGGAAGATCGGACAGTGGAAGATAGACACAAAATGCTGGAGTAACTCAGCGGGACAGGTAGCATCTATGGAGAGATGGAATAGGTGACGTTTATGGTCGAGACCTTTCTTCAGACTGATGTCGAGGGAGGGGATGGGACACAGATAGAATGTAGGCGGGAACAGTAGGACTAGTAGGGGAACTTTCTAACACAAGATTATGTAATATCTCTCATACACAAGATCTGTACGTGGACTGAAGTGGTTGTTGCAATCATGAACGTTGCTCCCACAGTGTCCGGGGAATACTTTCCACAGCGAATGGGGGCATTTTACATTGTTTGACACTGTGATGTTATAGGGCATAAAGAATATTCCTGGAGAGTTTCCAAATATCATTAATATGAAAATAAAATAATTCAGTTACTTCCATACACCACGTGCCCAATGGAGAGACTTTAGATTGTACTTTCGAGATACAGCATGGAAACGGCCCCTTCAGCCCACCATGTCCGCGACGACCAGAGATCACCGTGTACACCAGCACGACCCTGCAGACTAGGGAGAATTTACACATTTTCATGATGCCAATTATCTACAAACCTGCACGTCTTTGGATTGTGGGAAAATACCGGAGCACTCGGAGAAACCACACGCGGTCGCGGGGAGAACGTACAAACTTCGTACAAACAACACCCGTAGTCAGGATCGAACCCGGGTCTCTGTGAGGCAGCAACTGGGGTGGGAGATTGCAATCTTCACGTGATCCGCCCTGTTTCGACCAATGCAATGACTCCGGCGTGCACAATCAAATAAGATCAAATAGAACTAGTTGTCCTACAACTTTAATGCCCCTGTCCCACTTAGGAGATCTGAACGGAAACCTCTGGAGACTTTGTGCCCCACCCAAGGTTTCCGTGCGGTTCCCGGAGGTTGCAGTTGGCTGCCGGAGGTTGCAGGTAGTGGAAACAGGTAGGGTGACTGACAAAACCCCCCGGGAACCGCACGGAAACCTTGGGTGGGGCGCAAAGTCTCCAGAGGTTTCCGTTCAGGTTTCCTAAGTGGGACAGGGACATTAGGCTGTGCATGCCATTCGCAAGAAGAAGAAGGCAGCAGCTTTGCCGTTGCGCCACCGTGCCGCCCAGTTCACTGCGCTTGTCCTTATCAGTACCAGGGAGTGGCGGGGAACGGATATTTTAGACTGTGAACTCTCAGTCAAACACAACAACCCGCTGTATTCCATTTTCCACTTCTTTGCCCACTCTCCCAACCTGTCCACGTCATTCTGCAGCCTCCATGCTTCCTCTACACAACAGCCCCCTCCACCTCTTTTCATCCCGTCTGCAAATTTGTCCACAAAGTCACCAATTCTCCCATCCAGACCATTAACACATGAAGCCCCTACACCGACCCCCGTGGAACACCACTATTCACCAGCAGCCAACCAGAAATGTCCCCCCTTTATTCTCACTCGTTGAATCTGCCCGTCAACCAATCTACTATCCATGCTGGAACCTTGCTTCAAATACTAGGAGCTCCAATCCTGTTTAGCAGCCTCGCGTGTGGCACATTATCAAAATCCTTCTGATAATCCAAGTAAATAACATCCACTGACTTCTTTGGCAACTCTCCTGTTTTGGTGATTGTTTAACGACACACCATGAGACAGTTTAATGGCATTAATACAGAGTTGCACATAACTTCAGATGGTTCTAATGTCCACATTGGTCAGTATGGCCACAGTTATAGGAAACAAGTTAAAAGTGTAGAAATGTCCCTACCTTATTCCCAACTTTGGTTGTTCATCGTCTCACTGCCTCCCCACAGTCCTGTGATTGTTAATGACAGTAAAAGCCCTTTGGACTCCTTTGGATTCCTTTATGATTACAGCCTGAATCTTTATCAGTTCTCTGTAATAAAAGGAACAAGCCAGACTTTGGACAATCACTGCCCAGATAAGGTGCGACGTGTTGTTTTTGCTGTTGAGAGGTTGCATATTTGCAAAGAGTATTAGTGTGGAACATTTATCTGGTTTCAAACTCAAAGGAAGGCGTGTTTCATGGGAGCAGATGTCAGGTTAGAGCAGCCAGTGAAAGGAGTCACGTTGACCAGAAACTCAGGACGGTACTGAACCAGTTCCGCAACGCAGGCTGTCTAAAACAGCAATCCATCCGGTACCTCACCCACAAACCTTTTCTGTAACAGGCGAATCGTTTTTTTCTTCAGCCGTTTATTCTGTGCATCTCAATATCCCAACTTTTACCAACATTGACCAAATTGTCTGGATGTTGTTTGTCAAATAATTTTCCTTCCTAATCTTGGAATGTTAAATTAATTCAACGCCGCCATTTTTAAAGACAAGCAACTTGGACATTTTTGCTGTGAGAAATTTTAACAATGTTGTTTTGTTTTTCTGTTTCTTCTAAAGGACAACAATTTATTCTGTATATTCCGGTTAGTGGGGTGCATCTTACTCCACGGTCTGGGATAGCCTCGCGTGGTTTATATCATGTCCCCTTGTGAAAATGGACGCTGTATCTTGACTTCTCACTGTCGCCCTGCACAATGCTTATCTCGAGGCGTTGACCACAGCAATCTTCTTGCCTCTCCCTAAAGGAAGATAGTAAAAGCTTCTTTAGGTATGTGAAGAGGAAAACATTAGTTAAGACCAAAGTTGGACCCTTGCAGATCGAAAAAGGTGAATTTATTATGGGGAACAAGGAAATGGCAGATGAGTTGAACAGGTACTTTGGATCTGTCTTCACCAAGGAGGACACAAACAATCTTCCTGATATAACAGTGGCCAGGGGATCTGGGGTGACGGAGGCGTTGACCACAGCAATCTTCCTGCCTCTCTCCTCGCCTCCGTTTCTCTACTGGAACTGTAAACGTAGGCTCAATGCACAATAGATCATAGAACACAGAACAACAGAGGAACGTGACCCTCGGCCCGCAATGTCTGTGCCAAACACGATGCAGAGACCAATGCTTAATTATTGTCACACAATCCACCACCCTCCACTCCCTGCATTAACGTTGTGTAATGTTCTGAATGTTCTGAAACTCAAGAGCAGTTTGCAAACTACACTAGCGTTTAATGATAGTATTTTGCAAAAACAAACATAAATCACTAAGGAGAAAACTCTGGTAAAAAACGATCAGCCTCGAACGTATGCATATTGTTGGACACACGCCTTCTGTATTTGTCTGAAGTTGTACCCTGTGGCGTTTTGCCAATAATTTATTTTATGTTACCTGATAAAACAGAATTTATAGTCTGAGACCTTGCATTTGGAAAAAATAAGATTTCTCTTAATTGACAAACCAGAATTATTTGTTAGTATATGGTCTCCATTTATTGAATTTTTAATAAAGTGAATTGGTTTACACAAAATCAGGATATGAACATGAGTTTGGGATTGGATGAATAGTTATACTCAACATCTTGTTATTGCAATTCCTTTTTCGTTTTCTTTTTCTGTCTATTAGTTTATAGTTTCTCTTATCTTTTTATCCCTTTATCTTTATTATTTAAAAACAAATTAAAAGTGAAGCTGTAAGAAATCTGTAATTATATTGTCGCTTACAGCTATTTGTATACATGCTTCTAATAAAAATATATTAAACATAGAATGCATAGAGTTAGTTCATGGACTTAATTTCAGTGAGGTAGTGCTACCCATTTAAACATTATCTCGATGTTCAGTTTCCAGGTGAAACCAAGGAAGGAATTCTTTCAACGATGAAGGGAGCAGGCTGCATCTTTGTGCTGTTGCTTGTTCATGCGGTGACCATGGGTAGGTAATGGCACCATCTACGCGACCATCACATACACCTTCCCGTGAATATTGTGCTACTTCACTGCCTTAGTCGATGTGTGGGATGAGTTCCGATTGTCAGTAGAGTCGCTGTTAACAAAGTCCTGGGTCAGATGGTCGTGGGTTCAAAACCCCATTTGGAGCATTTGAGCGACAGAGATTGTGACTTTATTCTAATATGATTTTTGGAAGAATTGGCAACTGTAAAATGGAAATGTACCTGCTTTTGCTTAACTACCACTCTACCCTCGAAAAGTTACACAAGTCGCCAACGTAAAAAGCTGAAGTTCCAGAGGAGTTCTCTGTGATTGTGCCGGACCATCCGGTGGTGGCCATGGTGGGTGCAGATGCCCTATTGGAATGTCAGAAGGTACCGGATACATCACTGGACGCTCTGGAGGTCCGATGGTTTACATCGAGCCCGGGATCACCGGTACATTTATACACCAGCGGCCAGGACGGAGCTGAGGTGCAGGACGAGGCTTATCGAGGGAGGATGGAACACTTTCGGGAAGAGTTTCCCCATGGAAATGCCTCGCTTAAACTGAAGAGGGTCAAAGTATCAGATGCTGGAATGTTCAGATCCACGGACGATGCGGTCTCCCAGGTCTTGCACACCGCTCTCTCCCATCTGGACAGCCAGAAGGGGGGTTACATGAGGATGCTGTTCATAGACTACAGTTCAGCCTTCAACACGATAGTCCCCACCAGACTGGCCGGGAAGCTAATGGAATTGGGGCTCAACACCTCCCTGTGCGCCTGGGTCCTGGACTTTCTCACCGCCAGGCCCCAGGTAGTCAAGATGGGAGGGAATACATCGAAGTCCCTCACCCCGAGCACAGGATCGCCCCAGGGTTGCGTCCTCAGCCCCCTATTGTACTCCCTGTACACATATGACTGTGTGTCTAGGTTCAGCTCCAACTCAATAATTAAGTTTGCTGATGACACTCTGGTAGTGGGCCTGATCTCAGACAACGATGAGAAGGCCTGCCGGGAGGAGTTGGCTGGTCTAGCACTCTGGTGCCAGGATAGCAGCCTCCTCTTGAACATCAAAAAAACGAAGGAGCTGATCATGGACTTTAGGAGGGCACATCATCCGAGGACGTACACTCCATTGAGGATAAATGGGGATCCTGTGGATAAGGTGAACTGTTTTAAATATCTGGGAGTCCACATCTCTGAGGATATGACATGGGCATCACACGCCTCAGCACTCGTGAGTAAGGCAAGGCAGCGCCTTTACCACCTCAGGCAATTGAGGAAATTCAGAGTGTCTCCGAGGATCCTCCATTGCTTCTGCGCAGCGGCGGTGGAAAGCATCTTGTCCGGAGACATTACCATCTGGTTTGGGAATTGCTCTGCCAAGGACAAGAAGGCTCTGCAGAGAGTAGTGCCTTCGGCCGAACGCACTATGGGAACTTCACTTGCCCCCCTGCAGGAACTATACATCAGGAGGTGCAACTCCAGAGCCAACAATATCATGAGAGACCCCTTCCACCCCTGCAACGGACTGTTCCAGCTGCTACGGTCAGGCAAACGCCTCCGTTGCCATGCGGTGAGAACGGAGAGGTTGAGAAGGAGTTTTTTCCCAGAGGCCATTCGGACTGAAAACGCCTATCTCACCAGGGACTAACTCTACTGAACGTTTTACCTTCCATTATTTATTATGTAAAAGAATATGTGTGTTATGATTGTGTTTATAGTTTGTTTGGTTGTTTGTCTTTTGTCCGCGAGCATTGCCACTTTCATTTCACTGCACATCTCGTATGTGTATGTGACAAATAAACTTGACTTGACTTGAGTTGACTTGACTTGACACGTGTTCCATCAGCACCCCCACGTAGCGTCAGCAGGAGGCGCTGCAGCTGCAGGTTGTAGGTGAGTCCCTGTGGTTTACATCAAGGTTTACACCGGGAATGTCAGTAAGCAGCACCTCACACTAGCATTTTACTGGGAAGTTCAAGGATTGACAATACCTGGAACGGAATGGCAACGGCGAGGTTGTGTGCAGGAAGGAACTGCGGATATAGGTTTACACCAAATGTAGACACAAAATGCTGGAGTAACTCAGCGAGACAGGCAGCATGTGTAGAGAGAAGGAATGGGTTGTAGCGAGTTCAAATGGGTAGAGTAAAATAGTTATTGTAAAAACAACATTTAAACCACACGTTTAAGAAGGAACTGCAGATGCTGGAAAATCAAAGGTAGACAAAAATGCTGGAGAAACTTAGCGGGTGAGGCAGCAGCATCTATGGAGCGAAGGAAACAGGCAACGTTTCGGGTCGAGACCCTTCCGCAGATTGATGTGAGGGTGGGGAGGGGGGGGCGGGAAGAAGAAAGGAAGAGGCGGGGACAGTGGGCTGAGGGAGAGCTGGGAAGAGGAGGAGAAAGCAGGGACTACCTGAAATTGGAGAAGTCAATGTTCATACCGCTGGGGTGTAAACTGCCCAAGCGAAATATGAGGTGCTGCTCCTCCAATTTATGGCGGGCCTCACTCTGGCCATGGAGGAGGCCCAGGACACTAAGGTCAGGGATTGGGAATGGGAGGGGGAGTTGAAGTGCTGAGCCACCAGGACATCAGGTTTCGTTATTGCGAACCGAGCGGAGGTATTGGGCAAAGCGATCGCCAAGCCTACACTTGGTCTCACAGATGTAGAGCAGCTGACATCTATAGCAGAGGGTGCAACAGATGAGGTTGGACGAGGTGCAGGTGAACCTCTGTCTCACCTGGAAAGACTGCTTGGGTCCTTGAATGGAGTGAAGGGGAGAGGTAAAGTGATAAGTGTAGCATTTCTTGCAGTTGCAAGGGAAAGTGCCAGGAGAGGCGGTGGTTCGGGTGGGAAGGGACGAATTGACCAGGGAGTTCGGGGGGGAGCGGTCTCTGCGAAAAGCAGACAGGGGAGGAGATGGGAAGATGTGGCTAGTGGTGGGATCCTGTTGGAGGTGGCGAAAATGTCGGAGGATTATTTGTCCTCACCTTCCACCCTACCATCCGTCACATACAACAAATAATCCTCCGACAATTATTTGTAGCCTTTTCTTAAGAATGGGATAGATGTTTAGATCTAGTAATTTAATTTAGATGAATTTAATTGATTTGATGACTGATGAATATGAATTTTTTGTTGGGTATTTACTATTCGTGTTAATGTTACAATAATATTAAAGTTCTGATCTTGAGAATATTACATTTTTCAATTTTCAAGACAGTCTGGGCGTTTATTACTATTTCCGTCACAACGAGTAATTTTGTAATTAGCTTTTAGTGGTCTGAGAAACGACTACTGGAGTTTTCAACAGATCTTTATACAAAAGTTCGATATCCAGTATACAGGTTCTCCAGACACATCTGCCCACAACGGTGGTCAGCGCTGAACTAACGCGCGCAAGTGAAAAACCGCACAAAACAAGCTGCCCCTCCCGAATCATGCTACTTAATTAGGTAATTAACTAATTATATACTTTAATTTCAGGCCATCCAAGTAAGGATGCTTGTTTCCAGAATGCTTCAATCTATAATAACTGAACATTTCACTCAGTTCTTTTAATTTTTAATAAAGTTATGGGCTTTTGACTGTCCTCGATCACAGCTTTTGTGTTAAGTGAATGGAAAAGCAATAGGGGACAAGATGCTAATTTCCCAGTATGCAAATGGCCATAACTGTTTTAATACTTAAAATATGAAAGTGAATTAGGTGTCAAATTAAAGTCCTTTTTAAACTTTATATGATGGAATAAATGACAGGCTTGGTTTGTTTAACCTTAAAATGTTGTAACATTCCTAATCTTTTTTTAATATATTTTTTAATCAAAATTATTTATTCAAATATGAAAATAGTATTTCCAATACAGTAAAACAAAACACCACCATAATACAAGACAAACAAATATGCTAAGCAGCTACTAAACAAGTATATTACAATCCTTGTCCAGGATACATTCAACCCCCACTCGGTGCCCAGCGGTCGCGGAAACTCCCTCAGGGTGAACATTCCTAATCTTTGGTAGGAATGAGGACCAAGACTGTCAGACACTTACCGGTATCCGCTGCTGCCGGTTGCATCGTTGTGTTGTCGGTGGAATGAATGGTGGAGCCGCAGATACCCGGCTGATGGAAGCGTCGCTATGTTGCTGCTTGTCTTGTCACAGCTCGTCCTCTCCCTCGGCGACTTGCAGGGGGGCCGGTGAAGGGGGTCGCTGCCGAACGCCTGGTCAAAGACAAGACGAGGCCGGTCACCGTCCATCAGCGACAACATTTCGTTCATCAGTTCACACCGAGGCCGTCCATGTGCAGGATCCTGGAGGCCCTCGTACTTGTCTTCGGCCGGCGCTTGTTAGAGGTAAGGAGAGGTTCCTTGATCCATGTAGAAATACCTGGTTAAACCGGCGGCAATGTAACTGTGTCCGACCTGAAACTGGGCCTGGATTTGCAAACCGCCAACTGTCAACCGTCAAACACCAACTGTCAACCGTCAAACACCAACCGCCAACTGCCAACCGTCAATCACCAACTGTCAAAAGCCCGCGCGCCAACCCTGTCACGTGACAGACCCGGCCTCTGACGACGGTTTTCTAATACACAGGTTACACAAAAGTGCTGGAGAAACTCAGCGGGTGCAGCAGCATCTATGGAGCGAAGGAAAAAGGCAACGTTTCGGGCCGAAACCCTTCTTCAGACACTAATTTCTCTAATACACAGTTTAGCCAATAGGTCCCGCTACAGAGTGACGATTCGGGTCGAGATCCTTTTTCAGACTGAGAATCACGGCAGATGGAGTCCAGAGAAATGGACACGGGCCGCGGAACCGGGGGCTGCAGCTGCTGTGCTCTGAACAACCTGGTCGTGGGTGTTGGAGAGCCGAGGATGAGGGAGGGAGGGATGGATGGAAGCAGAAGCAGCGGAGGGGGGCAGATGCGGACGGGGAGCCGGGGCTGGCGAGTGTTTGCCGGGCTGGCGAGTCGCTCGCTGCAGCTCCGGCCATGGAGCAGTCTCAGTGCAAGAGTCCCGGGCCGTCTGAGGCATTGTGCCGCTGCCGTGAGAGTCTCTGCGCCCAATTCACCCTGGTGACCGGCATAGACCAGGCTGCGGCTCGGTTCATCCTGGAGGACAACCAGTGGCTGCTGGAAGTAGGTACCAAACACTGGATAGATGCGGTGGAATATAGTGGCCTTCAAATGGGGATGGATGGAGAAGGCATCCTGCTTGACTGCAGGATTTTCACACTGTAACTGCAGGAATAGTGTTCCCGATGTTGGGGGAGTTCAGAGATGAGGACAAACTTTCTTCACCCAGAGAGTTGTGAATCTGTGGAATTCTCTGCCACAGAAGGCAGTGGAGGCCAATTCACTGGATGTTTTCCAGAGAGGGTTACATTTAGCTGTTGCAGCTAGCAAAATCAGGGGATATATGGAAATAAACAGGAAAGGGGTACTGATTTTAGATGAATAGCCATGATCATATTGAATGGCAGTGCTGGCTCGATAGGGCGTAAGGCCTATTTCTGCATCTATTTTCTATATTTCTATTCTTGAGTATATATGGCAATAAAACTCGACCACTTGATTTTGAAGCATTGAGGGGAGGTTGTAGGACGGGGGAGCCCCCCATCCCACGGTTGGGACTTTATGAAATTTGATGTATTAAAATCATGTTTTAATTTATGTAAAGTATGATTTCAATGGTTTTTGTTTGAAGTATTTTTAAGAAAATGCAGAGCCCTCATGAGAGATAGGAGCAGGTGATTATTATTTTTGTTATTGCTCGACCTCCAAAAACTGGGGAATAATAATACAGGCCATTCCCCACCTCAAAAAGTGGGGGGGATATATTCCCCATGTCCCCCCACCCCCCCCCCCCCAGATCGACTCCAGTGCCTTCCACGGTACAGACAATTTGACTTTTAATTGTGTTATAACTTCAAGTGCTTTTTTTTTGTTGTAGTTGTAAAAAGGGAGAAGAAATAATCATAACATTTCCTGACTTTGCAAAGTTGGCGAGCACTTCGGGTCCAGTGATCACAATACCATTAGTTTCAATATAATTATGGAGAAGGTCAGAACTGATTGAGATTTTTGATTGGAGAAAGGCTAACTTTGATGAGATGCGAGATAATTTAAAAGGAGTGAACTGGGACATTTTTTTTTATGGGAAAGATGTAGAAGAGAAATGGAGGACATTTAAAGGGGAAATTTTAAGAGTACAGAATCTTTATGTTCCTGTTCAGTTGAAAGGAAACAGTAAAAATTGGAAAGAGCCCTGGTTTTCAAGGGAAATTGGACATCTTGTTCGGAAAAAGAGGGAGATCTACAATAATTATAGGCAGCATGAAGTAAATGAGGTGCTTGAGGAGTATAAGGAATGTAAAAAGAATCTTAAGAAAGAAATTAGAAAAGCTAAAAGAAGATATGAGGTTGCTTTGGCAAGTAAGGTGAAAGTAAATCCAAAGGGTTTCTACAGCTATATTAATAGCAAAAGGATAACGAGGGATAAAATTGGTCCATTGGAGAGACAGAGTGGACAGTTATCTGCAGAGCCAAAAGAGATGGGGGAGATATTGAATAATTTTTTTTCTTCGGTATTCACCAAGGAGAAGGATATTGAATTATGTGAGGTAAGGGAAACTAGTAGAGTAGCTATGGATACTATGAGGTTCAAAGTAAAAGAAGTACTGACACTTTTGAAAAATATAAAAGTGGATAAGTCTCCAGGTCCTGACAGGATATTCCCTAGGACATTGAGGGAAGTTAGTGTAGAAATAGCCGGGGCTATGACAGAAATATTTCAAATGTCATTAGAAACGGGAATAGTCCCCGAGGATTGGCGTACTGCGCATGTTGTTCCATTGTTTAAAAAGGGTTCTAAGAGTAAACCTAGCAATTATAGACCTGTTAGTTTGACTTCAGTGGTGGGCAAATTAATGGAAAAGATACTTAGAGATAATATATATAAGCATCTAGATAAACAGGGTCTGATTAAGAACAGTCAACATGGATTTGTGCCTGGAAGGTCATGTTTGACTAATTTTCTTGAATTTTTTGAAGAGGTTACAAGGGAAATTGACGAGGGTAAGGCAGTGGATGTTGTCTATATGGACTTTAGTAAGGCCTTTGACAAGGTTCCTCGTGGAAGGTTGGTTAAGAAGGTTCAACTGTTGGGTATAAATGCAGGAATAGCAAGATGGATTCAACTGTGGCTGAATGGGAGAAGCCAGAGGGTAATGGTGGATGGCTGTTTATCGGGTTGGAGGCAGGTGACTAGTGGGGTGCCTCAGGGATCTGTGTTGGGTCCTTTGTTGTTTGTCATGTACATCAATGATCTGGATGAAGGTGTGGTAAATTGGATTAGTAAGTATGCAGATGATACCAAGATAGGGGGTGTTGTGGATAATGAAGAGGATTTCCAAAGTCTACAGAGTGATTTAGGCCATTTAGAAAAATGGGCTGAAAGATGGCAGATGGAGTTTAATGCTGATAAATGTGAGGTGCTACACCTTGGCAGGACAAATCAAAATAGGACGTACATGGTAAATGGTAGGGAATTGAAGAATACAGCTGAACAGAAGGATCTGGGTATAACCGTGCATAGTTCCTTGAAGGTGGAATCTCATATAGATAGGGTGGTAAAGAAAGCTTTTGGTATGCTAGCCTTTATAAATCAGAGCATTGAGTATAGAAGCTGGGATGTATTGTTAAAATTGTACAAGGCATTGGTGAGACCAAATCTGGAGTGGTAACGGTGTGGAATGAGCTTCCAGTGGAAGTGGTGGAGGCAGGTTCATTGGTATCATTTAAAAATAAACTGGATAGGCATATGGATGAGAAGGGAATGGAGGGTTATGGTATGAGTGCAGGCAGGTTGGACTAAGGGGAAAAAGCACGGACTTGTAGGGCCGAGATGGCCTGTTTCCGTGCTGTAATTGTTATATGGTTATATGATTAAAGTTACACAAATTATGTGTTGCACGGGGGGGGGGAATTTGAAAGTATGCATTCTCATTTTGACGTATATTTCATTTTGATTTGAATTGAGAATCATCAAACCATGACAGTAATAAAGGGGTATATGTTTGTGGAAACGTTACTTTTTTTAAAGTAACACTTTCGAGAAATCTAAAATGCATTAGATATATCAATTTCAATGCCCCGAGTAGGTGAATCGAGGAACAGAGGACAGTTTTAAAGTGAAGGGGGAACGATTTCATGGGAATCATAGAAACATAGAAAATAGGTGCAGGAGTAGAGGCCATTCGGCCCTTCGAGCCTGCACCGCCATTCAATATGATCATGGCTGATCATCCAACTCGGTATCCAATACCTGCCTTCTCTCTATACCCCTGATCCCTCCAGCCACAAGGGGCCACATCTAACTCCCTCTTAAATATAGCCAATTAACTGGCCTCAACTACTTTCTGTGGCAGAGACTTCCACAGATTCACCACTCTCTGTGTGAAAATATTTTTTCTCATCTCGGTCTTAAAAAACTTCCCCCTTATCCTTAAACTGTGACCCTTTGTTCTGGACTTCCCCAACATCGTTAACAATCTTCTTGCATCTAGCTTGTCCAACCCCTTAAGAATTTTGTAAGTTTCTATAAAATCCCCCCTCAATCTTCTAAATCTTAGCGAGTACAAGCTGAGTCTATCCAGTCTTTCTTCATATGCAAGTCCTGCCATCCGAGGAATCAGTCTGGTGAACGTTCTCTGTACTCCCTCTATGGCAATAATGTATTTCCTTAGATTAGGAGACCAAAACTGTACACAATACTCCAGGTGTGGTCTGACCAAGGCCCTGTACAACTTCAGTAGAACCTCCCTACTACTATACTCAAATTCTTTTGCTATGAATGCTAACATGCCATTTGCTTTCTTCACTGCCTGCTGCACCTGCATGCCTACTTTCAATGTGTTCAAGAAGGAAGTGCAGATGCTGGACTTTCTACTTCAGGAAATTCTACTTTCAAAGACTGATGTACCATGACACCCAAGTCTCGTTGCATCTCCCCCTTTTCCTAATCGGCCACCATTCAGATAATAGTCTGCTTTCCTGTTTTTGCCACCAAAGTGGATAATCTCACATTTATCCACATTATACTGCATCTGCCATGCATTTGCCCACTCACCCAACCTATCCAAGTAACCGAGCAGCCTCCTAATAACCCTTTTAGAATTAATTGCCAGTCAATCTTGGCCAATTCACGTCTCATACCCTCAAAGTTACCTTTCTGTAATTCCCCGTTTTCTCTCTCCCTCACTTCTTAAAAAGTGGGGTTACGTTTGCTACCCACCAATCCTCAGGAACTACTCCAGAATCTAAAGAGTTTTAAACATAGAAACATAGAAATTAGGTGCAGGAGTAGGCCATCCGGCCCTTCGAGCCTGCACCGCCATTCAATATGATCATGGCTGATCATCCAACTCAGTATCCCGTACCTGCCTTCTCTCCATTCCCCCTGATCCCCTTAGCCACAAGGGCCACATCTAACTCCCTCTTAAATATAGCCAATGAACTGGCCTCAACTACCCTCTGTGGCAGAGAGTTCCAGAGATTCACCACTCTCTGTGTGAAAAAAGTTCTTCTCATCTCGGTTTTAAAGGATTTCCCCCTTATCCTTAAGCTGTGACCCCTTGTCCTGGACTTCCCTAACATCGGGAACAATCTTCCTGCATCTAGCCTGTCCAACCCCTTAAGAATTTTGTAAGTTTCTATAAGATCCCCTCTCAATCTCCTAAATTCTAGAGAGTATAAACCAAGTCTATCCAGTCTTTCTTCATAAGACAGTCCTGACATCCCAGGAATCAGTCTGGTGAACCGTCTCTGCACTCCCTCTATGGCAATAATGTCCTTCCTCAGATTTGGAGACCAAAACTGTACGCAATACTCCAGGTGTGGTCTCACCAAGACCCTGTACAACTGCAGTAGAACCTCCCTGCTCCTATACTCAAATCCGTTTGCAATGAAAGCTAACATGCCATTTGCTTTCTTTACTGCCTGCTGCACCTGCATGCCTACTTTCAATGACTGATGTACCATGACACCCAGGTCTCACTGCATCTCCCCCTTTCCCAATCGGCCACCATTTAGATAATAATTTAGATTTTGAAAGATTATTACTAATGCATCCACTATTTCTGGAGCTACTTCCTTAAGTACTCTGGGATGCAGCCTATCTGGCCCTGGGGATTTATCGGCCTTTAATCCATTCAATTTACCCAACACCACTTCCCGGCTAACCTGGATTTCACTCAATTCCTCCAACTCCTTTGACCCGCGGTCCCCTGCTATTTCCGGCAAATTATTTATGTCTTCCTTAGTGAAGACGGAACCAAAGTAGTTATTCAATTGGTCCGCCATATCCTTGTTGCCCATGATCAACTCACCTGTTTCTGACTGCAAGGGACCTACATTTGTTTTAACTAATCTCTTTCTTTTCACATATCTATGTAAGTTAACGGTCTGCCCCGCCAACATGCAATTGCATTTCTGGCTTGTTTTATTGTAGTGTAAATATTATTTTTTAATAATTGAATAAATTTTTTGATAATTTAAAAAAAAAAACAAAAAAAAAAAACATGCGATTGCATGCGTCTAGCGCGACCAAACGTGGTCGCTTGAAAAATCTTTCACTGTGCTATATAAATAAAAGTGACTTGATATTTCTCTAGTTTCTTCCTCAGATTTCCTCTAATTTGTTTAGCAACCTTTTTCTTTCAATCTGTGCGTGTGTGTGTGTGTGTGTGTATATATATATATATATTTTCAATCTGTGTGTGTATGTATATTTATATATATACACATACATAAATATACACACACACACACAGATTGAAAAAAATATATATAAAGTTTTCTTTTCAATCTGTGTGTGTATGTATGTATTTTTACACACATACACACACACACACACAGATTGAAAAAATATATATATATATACTCACACATATATATACGCACACACACATAAATATATATATAGAAGCACACATATATATATATATATATTCATATACATACATATTTGGTACACAAAAAAGCTGGAGAATCTCAGGGGGTGCAGCATATCTATGGAGCAAAGGAAATAGGCAACGTTTCGGGCCGAAACCCTTCTTCAGACATGTGTGTGTATAATATTTGTATGCACACACATATATACATATATATATATATATGAAATCCTAATATTGTGAATAAAGCATCCATGAACACAATGTCGAAATATTTTTCCATTCTATATTAACGTAACACAATGTAGTGATGCATACCTACATATTTAAATTCTGTCGAAGTTAAAGTTGGTCAAATAATATGGGGATCTTCTTGCTTTTTTTTGAGACATGGATTTTTAAATGTGAATGTCTCATAATGACACATTTGTGGGTCAGTCGTATATTGCACCAACCCCCACAATTTCAAATAACTCTGAATTGAGATTTATAAACAAGGAAAAAACGTTATATTTCCGTCATTTATGGTAATATTTACATAATTCACATCATTTTGTGCACGACATATACAGGGGGTTGAAGTCTTTTGAAAGTAATGTAAAATACAACATATTTCAGACAATGATAGCCCCACCCCTTGTTTACCCTAAAGAACAAAATTTCCAATTTATATACAATAATAAATAAATCGTCATTTGCACAATTTTGTGTGGCTAACGGGAGGTTCTCATACTTCCTCTTGAGTAACCTGCGTTGGGAAAACAGAATTTCGGCGTGTTCAGGATGTCAAATAGCGTTGGAACTACATGCAATTTAGCCTCTCATTGGTCTGCCTGTTGGAAAACTAGTCAAGTTCAGTGTTCAGAACAAAGATGGCAGGTGGTTGACAAGTACACTAGACTTTGGTGGAGGAGATTTTGTCGACGAGTATTCTGGACGCGCTGAAATTACAGAAAATCTCATATTGGATTGACTAAGAAGGAAAAAATGTAGTTATAACTACATATCTGCAGAATGAATGATATATCATTTAAGTGCAATTGTTCAGTTGTGGGGAGATACCTGTATATTGAAGATGCATTTTGCCACTAATATGTCAATTTACCTTCAATGTAGAAGAGCTTATTTAAAACTTCTAATGTAGACTGAGAGAGAGGGGAGGAAGAGAGTGAAAGGCAGATGGGGCAGAGACCGAGATAGCGAGAGACAGGGAGAGAGGAGAGAGAGGGACAGCGAGAGAGAGACAGGGAGAGATAGAAGGGGCAGAGAGAGATGGAGAGAGAGAAGGGGGGAGAGGAACGATGGCACGTTAAAACGTACAGCCGCCCCTTCTCTCCCCCGACGTATACACATACATATGCACACATATATATGCACGCATTTATATGCATATAGGGAGAAGGGGGGAGAGGCAGAAGGGGGGAGAGGCAGAAGGGGGAGAGGGAGAAGGGGGGAGAGGGAGAAGGGGGGAGGGGAGGGAGAAGGGAGAGATGGAGAAGGGGAGAGGGAGAGGGAGAAGGAGAGAGGGAGAAGGGGGGAGAGGGAGAAGGGGAGAGGAAGAAGGAGAGAGGGAGAAGGGGGGAGAGGGAGAAGGGAGAGAGGGAGAAGGGGAGAGGGAGGAGAGAGGGAGAAGGGGGGGAGAGGGAGAACGGGAGAGGGAGAAGGAGAGAGGGAGAAGGGGAGAGGGAGAAGGGGAGAGGGAGAAGGGGAGAGGGAGAAGGGGGAGAGGGAGAAGGGGGAGAGGGAGAAAGGAGAAGGGGGAGGGAGGAGGGAGAGGGAGAAGGAGAGAGGGAGAACGGGAGAGGGAGAAGGGGAGAGGGAGAAGGAGAGAGGGAGAAGGGGAGAGGGAGAAGGGGGAGAGGGAGAAGGGGGAGAGGGAGAAGGGGGAGAGGGAGAAGGGGGAGGGAGAGGGAGAAGGGGGGAGAGGGAGAAGGGGAGAGGGAGAAGGGGAGGGAGAAGGGAGAGGAGAAGGGGGGAGAGGGAGGAGGGGGAGGGAGAAGGGAGAAGGGGAGGGAGAAGGGAGAGGGAGAAGGGGGGGAAGAGGGAGAGGGAGAGTGGAACGATAGCACATTATAACGCGCAGCCGTCCCATTACGACCAAGATTATGGAGCAGAGCTCCACTAGTATCTTTGATGCGGCCGCCGCCACCGAACCCCCCGACCCACCATTGCCCCCAAAGATGATAGAGCAGAGTTATATAATCTTTGATTGCACCCTTCTTCACGGCGGGCTTGTGATCTTTGCTTGTGATGTCTCGACAATTCGAGGGATATAACGGGTAACAGCCACCGCCTTCCTTCCCGGACACGAATCTGAGCTCGAAACATCTCCTGGTCACTGGGCCTAATGTGTCCCGCGGGCCATATTGTGGAGACCAATCCCTTACAAGATCAAAACCAAAAACGTACAGAAGTGTTAAAATTATTGTCTTTATTATTGTGGTGAGATAAATGAAACTTTCACTACTTGTAATTAACTTAACTTTAAGCTTTAAGCAACTTATTTCTGCAATACACAAACTCAGAAACGTCTGGCAAACATGGCTGATTCTGCAGGCTTTTCCCGCCCGAAATACTTTGCACATGCGCACACTCCCGAAATGTCCTGCGCATGCGCACTCCGGAAATGTCCCGCGCATGCGCACACTCTAGAATGTCCCGCGCATGCGCACACACTAGAAGAGCTCCGCACATGCGCACATGCGCCCACTTCATTCTCCCCTCCTATTTATAAGTTGAGACGGTCAGGAGGTTTAATACGTCTTGATGACCGTCGCAGCACTGGAGCCTCAGGAGATACCGGTGTTTCAATAGCCGAGGGTAGATATATTGCTTGGTCATCAACTTCACTCATATTGTTATTTAGATTTTCAATTTTAGAATTTCTTGTAGAAGTTTCCATAGAGGATGCTGGAAGTGTTGGAGGAAGTTCTCGATTAGTGTTATCAGGAAGTGACGGAGCTGATGGAGAAGATGGACATGGTGCAAAGTCACGAAGTGAGACAGTTGACTGACGTCCATCCCGATACTTGATAGTTGCATAAGAAGGGTTGACATAAGTCAGTTCAACTTCATCAACAAAAGGTTCATTCTTATTTAATCGGACATACCGACGAAGCAACACAGGCCCAGGGCTCGTCAACCATGATGGCAGAGAAGTACCACTAGAAGAACGCCGTTTGAAGTTAAAGAACTGTTCGTGTGGAGTAGTATTGGTAGCAGTTGACAGTAGAGATCTGATGGAGTGTAATGCATCTGGTAGAACACATTCCCACTGCTGATCTGGTATATCATTTGACTTTAAAGCCAGTTTCACTGCTTTCCAAATGATTCCGTTATACCTCTCAACCTGACCATTTCCAATAGGATGATATGGTGTTTTACTTGTTGCAATTCCTCTATTAGAAAGGTAGTCCTTTAAATCTTTTGACATGAATGAGGTGCCCCTATCAGAATGTATGTAACTTGGAAATCCACAGAATGTAAACAGTTGATCTAAACATTTGATAACCATAGCAGCTGAAATATTTGGACAAGGAAAGACAAATGGAAACCTCGAATATTCGTCAACTAAGGTAAGTATATAAACATTTTGAGAGGAGGATGGTAAAGGCCCTTTGAAGTCAATAAACGTTCCATAGGTTGAGTAGCTTTGATCAATCTTCCTTCTTCAGGACGGAAGAACCTTGGTTTTAATTCAGCACAGATTCTACATGAAGCACACGTCATCTTCACATCTTCTGTAGAGAAAGGTAAATTTTTGGAACGAACATAGTGTAACAAACGAGTGACTCCAGGATGACACAGCCCATTGTGAAGATCAGTGAGTGCAGAAGAATGAACAGAGGCACAAAATGCTCGAGTTAATGTGTCCGGAGCAACATTATCCTTACCAGGGCGGTACTCAATTCAATAACTATATGCGGATAATTCAATCCTCCATTCATGAATTTTACTATTTTTAATCTTGGTTCGTTTCCGATTATCCAGCATAAAAGCCACTGAACGCTGATCTGTTATCAAAGTGAAGTGCTGGCGAGCAAGGGAATGACTCCATTTCCTCACTGCTTCAATAATTGCTGTAGCTTCCTTTTCGACGGATGGGTAGTGCAATTCACTACCTTGGAGAGTACGAGACATGAAAGCCACTGGTCGTCCTCCTTGATTTAATGTAGCTGATACTGCTAAATCAGAGGCATCACATTCAACAACAAAGGGGAGATCCTCATCGATGGCGTGCAATGTCGCAGATTCCAATTGTTTCTTTAAAGAAGTAAAGGCACCAATTGCTGTAGAGTCAAGGGGGAAAGATTTTGCTCTAATCAAAGGTTGAATTTTGTCAGAAAAATTTGGCATCCATTTAGCATAATATGCAAACATCCCAAGAACCCTTCGTAGAGAGTTTAATGTTGCTGGAACAGGTATCTCTTGGAGTGGGCAGAGTCTTTCTGGATCAGGCTTGATTATATCATTTCCAACCCAATAACCAAGAATATTAATTGATGATACTGATGTTATTGACTTAGCCTCATTTAATGTTAGATTTTTAAAATGTACAACATCTAAAAACCATTGTACATTTTCATCATGTTCAGTTTGGTCTTTTCCTGCAATAGTTATATTATCAAGATAAGGGAAAGTATCTTTAAGGTTTTCCTGTTCAACAAGTTTGTCCATCTCTCTCTGAAAAACAGCCACGCCATTAGTTACCCCAAAAGGAACTCTGCAGTAGTGATATAATTTCCCATTTGCTTCAAACGCAGTGTATTTCTTCTCTGATTCCTTCAGAGGAATTTGATAGTAAGCACTTTTTAAGTCAAAAGTAGAGAATATCTTATACTTAGCTAATGTATTGATAATCTCTTCTATTCGAGGTAATGGATATGCATCAAGCTCCGTGAACTGGTTTATAGTTTGAGAGTAATCAATGCAGAGTCTCTTTCCATGTCTCTCCAAGGGGTCCTTAACCACGACAACTTGTGCCCTCCAAGGGGAAGAACTGCGTTCTATAATCCCCTCTTGTAAAAGATGAGTTACTTCTGTGTTGATAAAGTTCCTATCATCTTTACTAAAATGTCTTGATTTTGTAGCAATTGGCTTGCACTTGGAGGATAAATTAGTGAATAATGAAGGACATTCAACAGATGCAGCAGAAAAACCACACAATACGGGTGGCTTTGACAATACAAGATCAGGCAGAGTTCCTTCATACATTATTTGAAGTGATCTGTGCAGTTTCTGGAAATCCTGACCAAGAATTATATCGCTACACACATTTTTCAAAATACCAAGACACACAGATTTATAGCTAGTTTTGTTCAAAATAAAGTCTACAATACAAGATCCTATAATTTGAGTATTGAGAGTTGTCAGAGCCATCAAGATTTCTCTATTTGAAGGAATTATAGTTAGATTTAGTCGGGACACAACTTGTTCACTTATAAAACTTTCTGAACTGCCAGAATCAAGTAGTACATTAAGTGTATGGCCATTAATGGATACCGTTGTAGCTGCATGAGACAAGCTCTGAGGAAATGCAGCTGTAATTGCACATAAAGAAGGTGTGTATATGGCAGCAGTCACACTTTTAGTTGTTGCTTTGGACTTGCATACTCTAGAATAATGTCCCTTCTTGCCACAACTATTACAAGTTGCCTCTCGAGCAGGACATGTCTCTCTCTTATGAATATTACCCCTGCAAAAGTAACAGTTCCTTTTTGAATAATTATATGCTGCAGCAAGGGCACCTTTATCAGTAGAAATTGTTTCCGTTTGCTCCATATTAGTACGTGGGTGAAATTCTTTTGTAGCAGTTGCAGCAGAATACACATTAGATGAGCCATAAGCATCTGAATTTTTCTGAGCCAAGTCCAAAGAGTAAGCTTGATTGTAAGCTGACTGTAAATCCAAGGTTTTGTGTTCTAATAGTCTCTGTCGTATTAAAGGCGATGCCAAACCATTGATAAAAGAGTCTCGAATAACTTCCTGTCGATATTGATCAGCCGTAACTGCTTTGAAGGCACAGTCTTTACTAAGTCTTTGAAGTTCTTGTAAAAATTCATCAAGTGACTCACCAGGTTTTTGTTTCCGAGTAGCAAGGAGGTGTCGAGAGAATATCACGTTGGGTGTCTTAAGGAAGAATTTGCTTAGTACATCAATAGCAGAATCATAAGTTGTACATTCCTCTATGTAATCATATACATCAGAAGAGACAAACCTTATTAATGTTTTGAGTCTGTCTGGTGCATCATTGCTGCACTCATCAAAGAAGTTATTTAGTATGCGAAGCCAGTGCTTCCAATTCTTTGCAGCAGCAGGTGAGTTGGGATCCAGATCCAAGCGTTGTGGTTTCAGTAGCTTCTCCACCCCAAGTCGGACTGTTTGACTTCTGAAAATAAGTTGCTTAAATTGTTGTGAGATAAATGAAACTTTCACTACTTGTAATTAACTTAACTTTATTTAAGCTTTAAGCAACTTATTTCTGCAATACACAAACTCAGAAACGTCTGGCAAACATGGCTGATTCTGCAGGCTTTTCCCGCCCGAAATACTTCGCACATGCGCACACTCCCGAAATGTCCTGCGCATGCGCACTCCGGAAATGTCCCGCGCATGCGCACACTCTAGAAATGTCCCGCGCATGCGCACACACTAGAAGAGCTCTGCACATGCGCACATGCGCCCACTTCAATTATTGTCTTTATTATTGTGGTGAGTAAAGATATATTAAAAATAAGTCTAATAACTTTCTAATGTACCGACAAGCCTAGTTTCTCAATGGCCGTTGAGGGGAGAACAGAAAATAACATTTTCACGACAGAATAGCGACTGAAAATAATAATAATAATATGTTCTCACCTTTCGTTTTTATTGGGGAACCTAAAGAATGACAGGTCGGGTTGTCTACATTTACAATTAGAACAATTGATAGCAGAGCAGTGAGATGAAGATTTACATTTAGATAAGGACGCCATGACAGTGTGGGGGAAGCCCATAAAATGCTCAATAAAATGGCGTCGATGATCACACACGTGATACTACGTGTTTTTCGAGGAGTGGTCTATCTTGCTCCTCTATAATCTTTGGTCTGAGGCATTGTGCCGCTGCCATGAGAGTCTCTGCTCCCAATTCACCCTGGTGATCGGCATGGACCAGGCTGCAGCTCTATCTACCACTGCTTCTACCCAGTGTTTGGTACCTACTTCCAGCAGCCACTGGTTGTCCTCCAGGAAGCACTGAGCCACAGCCTGGTCCATGCCAGTCACCAGGGCGAATTCATATCATAGTGGCCTTCAAATGGGGGTGGTTGGAAAAAGCATTCTGCTTGCCTGCTAGATTTTAATTTACTGTAACTGCAGGAAAAAATGTTCCCGATGTTGGGGGAGGTCAGAACCAGGCGTCACAGTTTAAGAATAAGAATCTGTCGAATTATCTGGCACAGAAGGCAGTGGATGATATTCACTGGATGTTTTCAAGAGTGGTGGAGGTATAATGTAGTCATGGAGTGATACAGTGTGAAAACAGGCCCTTCGGCCCAACTTGTCTACACCCGCCAACATGTCCCAGCTACATTTACCTGCTTTTGGTCCATATCCCTGCAAACCTGTCCTATCCATGTATCAGTCTAACTGTTTCTTAAATGTTGGGATAGTCCCTGCCTGAACTACCTCCTCTGGCAGCTTGTTCCATACACCCACCACCCTTTGTGTGGAAAAAGTTACCCCTCAGATTACCCCTCAGATTAATAAGTGGCTTGAAAAATGGTGCAAGGGGAGGGATTCAAATTTCTAGGGCATTGGAACCAGTTCTGGGGGAGGTGGGACCAGTACAAACGGGACATTCTGCACCTGGGCTGGAATGGAACCAATGTCCTTGGGGGAGTGTTTGCTAGTGCTGTCGGGGAGGATTTAAACTAATGTGGTGGGGGGATGGGAGAATGAGCAGAGAGACAGAGGGGTGTAAAATGAGGGTTGAAGCAATGGGTAGCAGTGAAAAGTAAAAGTGGCAGGCAGCCAAATCCTGGGCAAAAATCAAAAAGGGCCACTTTTCGAATTAATTGAATAAGGGGTAAGAGTGTTGTAAAAACAAGCCTGAAGGCTTTGTGTCTCAATGCAAGGAGCATTCGTAATAAGGTGGATGAGTTGAATGTGCAGTTAGCTATTAATGACTATGATATAGTTGGGATCACGGAGACATGGCTCCAGGGTGACCAAGGCTGGGAGCTGAAAATCCAGGGATATTCAATATTCAGGAGGGATAGACAGAAAGAAAAAGGAGGTGGGGTAGCGTTGCTGTTTAGAGAGGCGATTAACGCATAGAAAGGAAGGACATTAGCTTTGAGGATGTGGAATCGATATGGGTAGAGCTGAGAAACACTAAGGGGCAGAAAACGCTAGTGTGAGTTGTGTACAGACCACCTAACAGTAGTAGTGGAGTTGGGGATGGCATCAAACAGGAAATTAGAAATGCGTGCAACAAAGGTAAAACAGTTATAATGGTTGACTCGAATCTACATGTAGATTGGGTGAATCAAATTGGCAGGGGTGCTGAGAAAGAGGATTTCTTGGAATGTATGCGGGATAGTGTTCAAAACCAACTTGTAGAGGAACCAACGAGAGAGCAGGCTATTTTAGACTGGGTATTGAGTAATGAGGAAGGGTTAGTTAGCAATCATGTTATACGTGCCCCCTTGGGCAAGAGTGACCATAATATGGTTGAGTTCTTCATCAGGATGGAAGGTGACATTGTTAATTCAGAAACAATGGTTCTGAACTTAAAGAAAGGTAACTTTGAGGGTATGAGACGTGAATTGGCCAAGATTGACTGGCAATTAATTCTAAAAGGATTGACGGTGGATATGCAATGGAAGACATTTAAAGACTGCATGGATGAACTACAAAAAATGTTCATCCCAGTTTGGCAAAAGAATAAATCAGGGAAGGTAGTACATCCGTGGATAACAAGGCAAATCAGGGATAGTATCAAAGCGAAGGATCATGCGTACAAATTAGCCAGAAAAAGCAGCATACCGGAGGACTAGGAGAAATTCAGAGACCGGCAGAGGAGGACAAAGGGCTTAATTAGGAAAGGGAAAATAGATTATGAAAGAAAACTGACAGGGAACATAAAGACTGACTGCAAACGTTTTTATAGATATGTGAAAAGAAAGAGATTAGTTAAAACAAATGTAGGTCCCTTGCAGTCAGAAACAGGTGAGTTGATCATGGGGAACAAGGATATGGCGGACCAATTGAATAACTACTTTGGTTTCGTCTTCACTAAGGAAGACATAAATAATTTGCCGGAAATAGCAGGGGACCGCGGGTCAAAGGAGTTGGAGGAATTGAGTGAAATCCAGGTTAGCCGGGAAGTGGTGTTGGGTAAATTGAATGGATTAAAGGCCGATAAATCCCCAGGGCCAGATAGGCTGCATCCCAGAGTACTTAAGGAAGTAGCTCCAGAAATAGTGGATGCATTAGTAATAATCTTTCAAAACTCTTTAGATTCTGGAGTAGTTCCTGAGGATTGGAGGGTAGCTAATGTAACCCCACTTTTTAAGAAGGGAGGGAGAGAGAAAGTGGGGAATTACAGACCAGTTAGTCTAACATCGGTAGTGGGGAAACTGCTAGAGTCAGTTATTAAAGATGGGATAGCAGCACATTTGGAAAGTGGTGAAATCATTGGACAAAGTCAGCATGGGTTTACGAAAGGTAAATCATGTCTGACGAATCTTATAGAATTTTTCGAGGATGTAACTAGTAGCGTGGATAGTGGAGAACCAGTGGATGTGTTATATCTGGACTTCCAGAAGGCTTTCGACAAGGTCCCACATAAGAGATTAGTATACAAACTTAAAGCACACGGCATTGGGGGTTCAGTATTGATGTGGATAGAGAACTGGCTGGCAAACAGGAAGCAAAGAGTAGGAGTAAACGTGTCCTTTTCACAATGGCAGGCAGTGACTAGTGGGGTACCGCAAGGCTCAGTGCTGGGATCCCAGCTATTTACAACATATAACAATAATGATCTGGATGAGGGAATTGAAGGCAATATCTCCAAGTTTGCGGATGACACTAAGCTGGGGGGCAGTGTTAGCTGTGAGGAGGATGCTAGGAGACTCCAAGATGACTTGGATAGGCTGGGTGAGTGGGCAAATGTTTGGCAGATGCAGTATAATGTGGATAAATGTGAGGTTATCCGTTTTGGTGGCAAAAACGGGAAAGCATACTATTATCTAAATGGTGGCCGATTGGGAAAGGGGGAGATGCAGCGAGACCTGGGTGTCATGTTACACCAGTCATTGAAAGTAGGCATGCAGGTGCAGCAGGCAGTAAAGAAAGTGAATGGTATGTTAGCTTTCATTGCAAAAGGATTTGAGTATAGGAGCAGGGAGGTTCTACTGCAGTTGTACAGGGTCTTGGTGAGACCACAACTGAAGTATTGCGTACAGTTTTGGTCTCCAAATCTGAGGAAGGACATTATTGCCATAGAGGGAGTGCAGAGAAGGTTCACCAGACTGATTCCTGGGATGTCAGGACTTTCTTATGAAGAAAGACGGGATAGACTTGGTTTATACTCTCTAGAATTTAGGAGATTGAGAGGGGATCTTATAGAAACTTACAAAATTCTTAAGGGGTTGGACAGGCTAGATGCAGGAAGATTGTTCCCGATGTTGGAGAAGTCGAGGACAAGGAGTCACAGCTTAAGGATAAGGGGGAAATCCTTTAAAACCGAGATGAGAAGAACTTTTTTCACACAGAGAGTGGTGAATCTCTGGAACTCTCTGCCACAGAGGGTAGTTGAGGCCAGTTCATTGGCTATATTTAAGAGGGAGTTAGATGTGGCCCTTGTGGCTAAGGGGATCAGGGGGTATGGAGAGAAGGCAGGTACGGGATACTGAGTTGGATGATCAGCCATGATCATATTGAATGGCGGTGCAGGCTCGAAGGGCCGAATGGCCTACTCCTGCACCCAATTTCTATGTTTCTAAGGGAAACTACGCAAAGGTGGCGGCTGGGGAGGAAAGATGGGAGGGAAATGGGGGAACAGAAGGAAAAGATTTACAATAAAATTAACTAAAATATGTGATGTGATAGATGCGCTAAATCAAACACTGTTCCCTACAAAACTAATGACACCAGACGATAGCAAAGATCTTTGGACGATAGAGCGGAGTGCACAGCGGGAGGCATAAACAAATGGCGGCCGTGACGTTCCGTCACATACTACACGTCAGTCTATTGGATTTCGGAGGAGTGGTCTATCTTGCTCCTCTAAGATCTTTGCCTCAGACGGCCCGGGACTCTTGCACTGAGACTGCTCCATGGCCGGAGCTGCAGCGAGCGACTCGCCAGCCCGGCAAACACTCGCCAGCCCCGGCTCCCCGTCTGCATCTGCCCCCCTCCGCTGCTTCTGCTTCCATCCATCCCTCCCTCCATCCCCCCCCCCCCCCCCCCCCCCGGCTCTCCAACACCCACGACCAGGTTGTTCAGAGCACAGCAGCGTCTCGTCCAAAGACAGAGACATTGAAACATGTCTAGCCAAAAAAGTGGGAGGCTGCAGCACCCGGTTCTGTGGCCCATGTTATGAATGAATGAATGAATAAGTTTATTGGGCAAGTATTCACATACAAGGAATTTGCCTTGGTGCTCCGCCCACAAGTGACAACATGACATACATTGATAGTTACCAATGACACATAAAACATTAAACATTAATAATTAAACATTATTGATTAAACATGTGAATTAAATAAAATACCGGAGCAAAAGGAGGCTACAGATTTTTGGTTATTGAGTAGATCAACTACTTGTGCAAAAAAACTTTTTATATCTGATTGTGGCAGCTTTGACAGTCCGCAGTCGTCTTCCAGAGGGAGATGATTCAAAGAGTTTGTGGCCAGAGTGAGAGGGGTCAGAGATAATCTTACCCGCTCGTTTCCTGGCCCTTGCAGTGTACAGTTCGCCAAATCAATTAATATATATATGTAATGATAGACCGATATATATGTGTGAGTGTGTGTGTGTGCGTGTGTGAGAGTGTGTGTGTGAGGGTGTGTGTGTGTGTGTGTGTGAGTGTGTGTGTGTGTGTGTGTGCGTGTGTGTGAGTGTGAGTGTGTGTGTGTGTGACCGAAAAGTCGTTTCGGCCGCCTCCTCCATGGAGAGGCGACTTTTTCCAGGTCGCCTCCCCCGTGGCCTAACAGCGAGGATCGGCGCGGCCTTTCCCAGAGACGCGCCCGGGGCTCGGGGCTCCGGCGGCGGGTGCAGCGTGGACTGTCAGCACGGAGCTGGGGCTCGCTGGAGGGGAGCGCTCCGTTCTGTTGGCCCGCAGCAGACGGCAGCCTGAAGCCGCGGTCTGCACAGCTCCAGCTGGCGCGGCGTCTACAGCCCGGGATCCCTCGTGGGGGACCCGGGGGGAAGAAGAAGCTTCCACCGCTGGCCCGCGGCCATCTTCTACCGCGGGTCCGGTATGGACTTAACATCACCCCTGGAGGGGAGCTTCGACCGCCGGCCCTGCAGACTGTGGTGCTTATAGCTGCGACGTGGAGGGAACTTTAAATCTTCGGCCACCGGCCTGCGGCCTACACCAACTAAAAGCCGCGGTCTCCGGTGGGGAGGAGCCGACTCTGGACTTATACCTTGTCCTTTTACCATCTGGACGCCCGCAGCAACGGCTGCGGAGGGTTGAGGTCCCGACCACGGGGGGGATATGGAGGAGGACTGGCCAAATTGTGTGCCTTCCACCACAGTGATGAATGCTGTGGTGGATGTTTATGTTAAAAATTTATTGTGTTTTTGTATGTGCCCTTTATCATTGTATCGCTGCTGACGTATCATTTCACTTGCACTTTTTGTGCAATGTGACAAATAAACCGTTGTATTGTATTGTATTGTATTGTGTGTGAGTGTGAGTGTGTATGTGTGTGTGTGCGTGTGAGAGTGTGTGTGTGTGCGTGTGACCAGCTGGTCAACCGTCAACTGTCAACTGTCAAACACCAACTGCCAACCGTCAACCTTTATCTGTTTATTTATGTGTGTATATATGGCCTATGCTATATAGACACACTGAACTGTTCTGTATTTATGCTTACTATATTCTGTTGTGCTACAGCAAGCAAGAATTTCATTGTCCTATCTGGGAGACATGACAATAAACTCTCTTGACTTGACTATATATGTGTGTGTGTGTATGTGTGAGTGTGTGTCTAGGAGGGGGACCAGTGGCTGAGGATACAGCAACGGATGGAAGCTGGCAGAGAGCACAGTTGCAGAGTGGAGGATGCAGTTTCACCTCACTGTTGTTACCATCAGTGTGTGGAGAGGGAACACACACGAGGTGTCCATGGGGACTCTGGAGACCGTCCGTGAATGCTGGTCGCCGCGGGAGGTCGAGTGTTTGTTGATCAAGTTGGCATCATATTAATTTGATGAACTGTCAACATAGGCAGCCTTTGATTGTGTTAATACTGTATCTTTATTTGTAGTTTTTGAATAAAAGTATTTGTGTAATAAAAAATAAAAATATATAACAACCCACCAACCCGTGTGCGCGCGTGTGATTACCACCTTAAATAACCCCAGGGGCACCCGTGACCATCACCTCTGGTCACCAGGACATGAAGGGCCGAATGGCCTGGACCTACACCTGTTGTCTATTGTCTACCCAGAGCCGAAGGTTATGTACAGTGCGTGGCTCACCACCAGGGGTCGCCACAAGAGCTTTGTTGAGACTAGTGTAGATGGGACATTGTTGGCTGGTGTGGGCAAGTAGGGCCGAAGGGCCTGTTTCCACACTGTATTACTCTGTGACTAGTGTACATGGGACATGTTGGCTAGTGTGGGCAAGTAGGGCCGAAGGGCCTGTTTCCACACTGTATCACTCTGTGACTAGTGTAGATGGGGCATGTTGGCTGGTGTGGGCAAGTTGGGCCCAAGGACCTGTTTCCACACTGTATCACACTAGTACTCTATGCGCCGCAGAAAGCATTTTACCTGTAGGAAGGAACTGCAGATGCAGGTTTACATTGAAGAAGGACACAGAATGCTGGAGTAACTCAGCGGGACAGGCAGCATCTATGGAGAGGAGGGATGAGTGACAGTTGAGAACTGCACACAGCCCAGACCATCGCGCAAACCAACCTTCCCTTCCATTGACTCTTAGTCATAGAGTGATACAGTATGGAAACAGGCCCTTCGGCCCAACTTGCCTACACCGGCCAACATGTCCAATCTACACTAGTCCCACTTGCCTGCGCTTGGTCCATATCCCTCCAAATCTGTCCTATCCATGTACCTGTCTAAATATTGCATAAACGATTGGATAGTCCCAGCCTCATCTACCTCCTCTGGCAGCTTGTTCCATACACCCACCACCCTCTGTGTGAAAAAGTTACCCCTCAGATATCTTATCTCCTTCACCTTGAACCTATGTCCTCTGGTCCTCGATTCCCCTACTCTGGGCAAGAGACTCTGTGCATCTACCCCATCTGTTCCTCTCATGATTTTGTACACATCTACACTTCATGCTGCCTCGGCAAGGCCACATTTACATTCCCCCTGGTGTTATTTCCGCGCTCACTGGGGTTTGTTTCACGACGCGGAATTTGGGAATTAAATGGGAGCCGTTCGTTCAGCGCCGACCTGTAGTCCTCCGGGTTTCTGCCCCACAGCCCCTGAGCCCCGCCTCTGACGCCGGTTCCGGGACCCGACCCTTTTACACACCCGGAGCGGAACCGGAGCAGATTCTCAGCCACTGGTCTTTATCCCAAGGCCCAAAGTAAGGATAAAGTTTCTCCGTGAATTTATTCCCAGTGAAGGTGTGGAGATGGGACTTGGTGTCCGCGTCGTAAAATGAAACTGTCCCGGACTCGTAACTGAGATAAACTCCCACCCTCCCGGGGATGGGACGGGCGGGGAGAGGGGATCGAGGGGAGGTGAGTGCAACAAACTCTTCACCCAACCGCCTGATGCTCCAGACTCCAGTCTCCGGGCTCAGTGAGACCCGTCTCTTCCTCTCCACAGACTCTGCGGCGACTCCCAGCCTCCAGTGCCGACTCCACGCCACCTCCACCTCCCAGTAATGTCTCCCCGATGTGAATCCCTCCGATCCCAGCACACACAGCCAGAATGTAAACCTCTTCCCGGTGTCAGGGAGACTCCTCTCGGTCCGGGTCCGTCTCACCCTCTTCCGATCCTCAAACACCTCGAGCTCTGGATGCGCTGTTTCCACATCCAGGGTGACGGAGACTGGGGGGAGAAGCAGAGAATCAGAGAGTCCCCGGGGGTCGGGGGGAGACTCGGGCAGCGCGGCCCCGGGACCGGGGAAGAGGCCGCTCGGCCTCAGGCACAGGCGGGCGGATAACTGGACGATATCCCGGCGTTTTCCCACCCACCAACATCCCATGGACTAAAACATATTTCACGGAGTTTCCTAATTGGGGTGGAAGTGGACGGGAAGCGGGTGAACAGTGAGAAATAAAAACAAACTGCTGGAGGAAGTCCGTGGGTCAGGCAACACACGTGTAAGGAAATGACAGAACACGTCTAGGGTCTGGACACTTCTTCATTCTCATGCTTCCCTCTGCTCCCTCCGTAGAAAGAGACAGGGGAAGGGGTACAGCAAAATACTTTACTCGTAATATACATATACATGTGTGTGTTGTGTACATACACGCATACACACGCACACACACACACACAGAATCACACACACACACAGAATCACACACACATACAGTCACACGCACACACACACACACGGAGTCACGCACACACACACACAGAATCACACACACACACACACGGAGTCACGCACACACACACACACACACACACACACATAAACACACATACACACACAAACACAGCACATACGCACACACACACATACACACACAAACACAGCGCACACGCACGCACACACACACACACACACACACACTCAAACACGCTCACTACACACACAAACGCACGCATACACACACATATAAACACACATACACACACAAACACAGCACACACACACACAAACCAAGATCTTACCTTTGTGGCCTCGTATCCTTTTCCACTCTGAAAACAGAAACAACAAACAAGACTGATATGAAGAGAACTGTCTGGAATCTAATCTCCAATTAATTTTATAGCAAGAAGCTCCTGATAGACCCCGTGCAGTATCACTACATACACTCCATAGCAGGGACATGTGGTCAAGGGAGACAAACCCGTACCTGTCACACTCCCAATGAAAATAGCTGTTAAGAAAAGTAAAGAAAATAATAACAAAATAATATCAATATTTTTCCACTTATCTGTGTTAAAAATGTCATTTCTATATGAATCGAATCATTTTTTATAGTCAACATCACGACGAGCTGAGCCTCCGCTCTGATTGCGCCACCACTTAGAAACTGTATGGGGCGTGGGCAATAATGATGAATGAATGCCATTTTATTGTCACTATACACATGTACAATGAGATTAAAAGCAGCTCCTACTCAGTGCAGACATGTAATTAATCAAAAACAAAAACAAAACAAAGGGGGGGGTGGGATAAGGTGCACAGTTCTGCAGCGCTATATACATATCTATATAAAGACAATGGATGAATAGATTGAATAAATAGGATTCCTATATACAGTTACAGTACAAATTACAGTAGGTGGATAGATGGAAGTCCGGGAGTTTGGCTGTGAAGTCAATACATGTGTGAGTTCAGGGAGGTTATGGCTATTGGAAAGCAACTGTTTTTGAATCTGTTTGTCCTTGTTCTGATGCACCTATAGTGCCTCCCTGAGGGCAGCAGGTCGAACAGGCCAAATGCAGGATGGGAGCTGTCCTTGATGATGTTCTTCGCCCTGCTGAGGCAGCGGGAGGTGTATATGTCCATCAGAGAGGGGAGAGGGCAGCCAATGATTATCTGTGCTGCCCTATCTACCCTCTGAAGCCTCTCCCTGTCTGCCATGGTGCAGCTGCCATACCATGCTGTAATGCAGTATGTCAGCAGGCTCTCGATGGACGAGCGGTAGAAGGTCAGCAGCAGGTTAGAGTCCAGGTTCGTGTGCCTGTTACTATCTCTATGCCTGTCACCAATGTAATGTGTGTAAAACCCCTACATTACATGTCCTCACCTTCCATAGTCCAGGTAACTTATTTCACTTATAAATATATTACATTTGTGCTCACTGCTCTCACATAAAACTGTAATAAAAAGCACCAGGGGAGGCAGCAATCACATCTGCCTCACAAGGGGGCGTGTCTCCCTCCACGTTAGCGAGCTTCAGCAGTCGGGGAACGTGGTGGCCCGGGGCTGCTCTTGGTGTTGTTACCGATTAGATCCCTCGAATTGTCAGAGCCAAGACATCACTGGGCTGCCATGAAGAAGCGGGGAGTGTGGTGGGGGGTTCAACGGCGGCTGTCAGAATGGGGAAGCTGTGGGTTATAACGTGCCATCGTTCCTCTCTCCCTTCTCTCTCTCTCTCCCTTCTCTCTCTCTCTCCCTTCTCTTCTCTCTCCCTCCCTCCATCCCAGCCACGGCTCCACCCCTCTCTCTCCTCGGGGAGATGCGGTGACCAATACAGGGAGGGCCGGGCCACTGATACGATCCAGTGCCTCCCCAGTCATTGACCTCACCGCACGTCACTGGTCCATAGGTGATAATTGTGCTGCAAGTGAATGTTGCACGTGTGTGTGTGTGTGTGTGTGTGTGTGTGTGTGTGTGTGTGTGTGTGTTAGTGAGTGTGTGTGTGTGTGTGTGTGTGTTAGTGTGTGTGTGTTAGTGAGTGTGTGTGTGTTTGTGTTAGTGTGTGTGTGTGTGGTGTGTGTGTGTGTGTGTGTTAGTGTGTGTATATGTGTGTGTGTGTGTGTCAGTGTGTGTGTGTGTGCGTGTGACGTGTGTCTGTGTGTGTGTGTGTGACGTGTGTGTGTGTGTGCGGTGTGTGTGTGTGCGCGGTGTGTGCGGTGTGTGTGTGTGTGTGCAGTGTGTGTGTGTGTGTGCGGTGTGTGTGTGCGGTGTGTGTGTGTGTGTGTGCGGTGTGTGTGTGTGTGTGTGCGTGTGTGTGTGTGCAGTGTGTGTGTGCGTGTGTGTGTGTGCGCTGTGTGTGTGTGTGTGTGTGCGGTGTGTGTGTGCGGTGTGTGTGTGTGTGTGTGTG
>JAWMAR010000666.1:642314-651903 GCA_036785375.1 Leucoraja ocellata
GGTACATGGATAGGACAGGATAGGTTTAGAGGGATATGGACCAACCGCGGGCAGGTGGGACTAGTGTAGCTGGGACATTGTTGGCCGGTGTGGGCAAGTTGGGCTGAAGGGCCTGTTTCCACACTGTATCACTCTGTGACAAGTGCACTATGACTTTGTTGGCCAGTGTGGGCAAGTTGGGCCGAAGGGCCTGTTTCCATGCTGTATCATTCTGTGACTAGTGTAGCTGAGACATTGGTGGCCGGTGTGGGCAAGTTGGGCTGAAGGGCCTGTTTCCATGCTGTATCACTCTGTGACTAGTGTAGATGGGACATTGTTGGCCGGTGTGGGCATGTTGGGCCGAAGGGCCTGTTTCCATGCTGTATCACTCTGTGACTATGACTCTAATGGGGTTAGGGAGGGAGAGATGGATCAGCCATGATTGAATGGCGGAGTAGGCTTAGGTGGAATGGCCTTAATCTGCCCCTATCACTAATAACCTTATAATCCAGGGATGAAGCCAGGATATGAACATTTTCACTGGTTGTCCACGATTATTTGTTTACATAACATTGGGGCCTCAACACCAATCCCCGTGGGACACCACTCCTTCCATCTTGCCACCCAGAGAGAAAAATGATCAGCATCCACTCTCTGCTTCCTGCTATCCTGATTATCCATGAAAATGAAGTTGCCTCCTACTCCTGCAGTTCCCATCATCGCTCACAGAGGGAGGAAGAACCTCCTACCTGATCGTATTAAGTGATGTGGACAACTGCATTAAAATGAATGATTTTAAAATATGAATCTTCTGACTCCATGAAGCCCCCTCCATGAGATAAATAAATAGAAATAGACCAGATGTTGTGGTCATTACCGTGGGCTGAGCTGAGGATCCAGTTCAGTAACAACACAGCGCAGTGAACCACTCCCATCCCAGTGGAGGGGTCAGTGCCTGAGAGAGAGAGAGAGAGAGAGAGAGAGAGAGAGAGAGAAGTGTTAGACAGACCCGTGATGGGCACAAACCTGTCACCCCCCCCCCCCCCCTCCGTCCCCGCTGCCGATGTCCACCACCCCCACTCAAGGGGGTGAAAGGTCACACCTTGTGCGGGGTGGCCAAGGGCAACCAGTGGCCAAAGGACTCCAGGCTCCGCACCGGGATCCCGGCTCCCTTTACAATCTGCTCCTTGAGTCTCCCGTCAAGGGGGCCGGGTCTGGGACAAATCTTCTCCCGGGAATTTCTTCAGTCACCCATCATCAAACCTGTCAAAGGACAGAAAATATTTCTGAAGTCAAAAGATGCCGGGACAATAAAAAATATTCACGGGGTGAGATGATATTGTCCAGTGGAATAAAGAGTGAACAATATCTCCCGGGTCTCTGCTCTCTCATTAGCTCCTGTTTCTCTCTCCCCCTGTTTTATCCGATGTGGACCCGACATTTCTGGCCTCTATTTCCCACTCATCCCCAGCACAGGAGAGTCTGAGCGGGAACTCGTCAACCTTGTAGCAGAAAATCAGAGATGTATTTTGGCCCTAGATCATTCAGTGCTTTATACAAACAATTTCCACCCTTTTGTCTTCGTTTCATTGAAGAAAGTTTTGGCACGTCCAATCGTTAATTTGTTCGATGCACTACCTCAGTATTTATATTGGACCATAGTCCTCTGGTGATATGGTTCTGTAAATACTGAGGTGGGACTATGGGTGTGCGGGTCGGTTCAAGAACCTGATAGTTGTGGGGTTGAAGCTGTATTTGAACCTGACGGTGTGGGAATTCAGGCTTCTACACGTCCTACCCGACGTTAGCAGTGAGACAAGGGCACGGCCTGGACACTGTGGATTCTTGTTGACAGAAGCCGAGTGAGGACATTCCCAGAGTGGCTTCAGGTGGTACAGCAGGGGAGCTGAGGGGAAGGTGACGGTCAATGTGTGGGGAAGATCGGACAGTGGAAGATAGACACAAAATGCTGGAGTAACTCAGCGGGACAGGTAGCATCTATGGAGAGAAGGAATAGGTGACGTTTATGGTCGAGACCTTTCTTCAGACTCATGTCGAGGGAGGGGATGGGACACAGATAGAATGTAGGCGGGAACAGTAGGACTAGTAGGGGAACTTTCTAACACAAGATTATGTAATATCTCTCATACACAAGATCTGTACGTGGACTGAAGTGGTTGTTGCAATCATGAACGTTGCTCCCACAGTGTCCGGGGAATACTTTCCACAGCGAATGGAGGCATTTTACATTGTTTGACACTGTGATGTTATAGGGCATAAAGAATATTCCCGGAGAGTTTCCAAATATCATTAATATGAAAATAAAATAATTCAGTTACTTCCATACACCACGTGCCCAATGGAGAGACTTTAGATTGTACTTTCGAGATACAGCATGGAAACGGCCCCTTCAGCCCACCATGTCCGCGACGACCAGAGATCACCGTGTACACCAGCACGACCCTGCAGACTAGGGAGAATTTACACATTTTCATGATGCCAATTATCTACAAACCTGCACGTCTTTGGATTGTGGGAAAATACCGGAGCACTCGGAGAAACCACACGCGGTCGCGGGGAGAACGTACAAACTTCGTACAAACAACATCCGTAGTCAGGATCGAACCCGGGTCTCTGTGAGGCAGCAACTGGGGTGGGAGATTGCAATCTTCACGTGGTCCGCCCTGTTTCGACCAATGCAATGACTCCGGCGTGCACAATCAAATAAGATCAAATAGAACTAGTTGTCCTACAACTTTAATGCCCCTGTCCCACTTAGGAGATCTGAACGGAAACCTCTGGAGACTTTGCGCCCCACTCAAGGTTTCCGTGCGGTTCCCGGAGGTTGCAGTTGGCTGCCGGAGGTTGCAGGTAGTGGAAGCAGGTAGGGTGACTGACAAAACCCCCCGGGAACCGCACGGAAACCTTGGGTAGGGCGCAAAGTCTCCAGAGGTTTCCGTTCAGGTTTCCTAAGTGGGACAGGGACATTAGGCTGTGCATGCCATTCGCAAGAAGAAGAAGGCAGTAGCTTTGCCGTTGCGCCACCGTGCCGCCCAGTTCACTGCGCTTGTCCTTATCAGTACCAGGGAGTGGCGGGGAACGGATATTTTAGACTGTGAACTCTCAGTCAAACACAACAACCCGCTGTATTCCATTTTCCACTTCTTTGCCCACTCTCCCAACCTGTCCACGTCATTCTGCAGCCTCCATGCTTCCTCTACACAACAGCCCCCTCCACCTCTTTTCATCCCGTCTGCAAATTTGTCCACAAAGTCACCAATTCTCCCATCCAGACCATTAACACATGAAGCCCCTACACCAACCCCCGTGGAACACCACTATTCACCAGCAGCCAACCAGAAATGTCCCCCCTTTATTCTCACTCGTTGAATCTGCCCGTCAACCAATCTACTATCCATGCTGGAACCTTGCTTCAAATACTAGGAGCTCCAATCCTGTTTAGCAGCCTCGCGTGTGGCACATTATCAAAATCCTTCTGATAATCCAAGTAAATAACATCCACTGACTTCTTTGTCGACTCTCCTGTTTTGGTGATTCTTTAACGACACACCATGAGACAGTTTAATGGCATTAATACAGAGTTGCACATAACTTCAGATGGTTCTAATGTCCACATTGGTCAGTATGGCCACAGTTATAGGAAACAAGTTAAAAGTATAGAAATGTCCCTACCTTATTCCCAACTTTGGTTGTTCATCGTCTCACTGCCTCCCCACAGTCCTGTGATTGTTAATGTGCAGTAAAAGCCCTTTGGACTCCTTTGGATTCCTTTATGATTTCAGCCTGAATCTTTATCAGTTCTCTTTAATAAAAGGAACAATCCAGACTTTGGACCATCACTGCCCAGAAAAGGTGCGACGTGTTGTTTTTGCTGTTGAGAGGTTGCATATTTACGAAGAGTATTAGTGTGGAACATTTATCTGGTTTCAAACTCAAAGGAAGGCATGTTTCATGGGAGCAGATGTCAGGTTAGAGCAGCCAGTGAAAGGAGTCACGTTGACCAGAAACTCAGGACGGTACTGAACCAGTTGCCCAACGCAGGCTGTCTCAAACAGCAATCCATCCGGTACCTCACCCACAAACCTTTTCTGTAACAGGCGAATCGTTTTTTTCTTCAGCCGTTTATTCTGTGCATCTCAATATCCCAACTTTTACCAACATTGACCAAATTGTCTGGATGTTGTTTGTCAAATAATTTTCCTTCCAAATCTTGGAATGTTAAATTAAAGCAACGCCGCCATTTTTAAAGACAAGCAACTTGGACATTTTTGCTGTGAGAAATTTTAACAATGTTGTTTTGTTTTTCTGTTTCTTCTAAAGGACAACAATTTATTCTGTATATTCCGGTTAGTGGGGTGCATCTTACTCCACGGTCTGGGATAGCCTCGCGTGGTTTATATCATGTCCCCTTGTGAAAATGGACGCTATATCTTGACTTCTCACTGTCGCCCTGCACAATGCTTATCTCGAGGCGTTGACCACAGCAATCTTCTTGCCTCTCCCTAAAGGAGGATAGTAAAAGCTTCTTTAGGTATGTGAAGAGGAAAACATTAGTTAAGACCAAAGTTGGACCTTTGCAGATCGAAAAAGGTGAATTTATTATGGGGAACAAGGAAATGGCAGATGAGTTGAACAGGTACTTTGGATCTGTCTTCACCAAGGAGGACACGAACAATCTTCCTGATATAACAGTGGCCAGGGGATCTGGGGTGACGGAGGCGTTGACCACAGCAATCTTCCTGCCTCTCTCCTCGCCTCCATTTCTCTACTGGAACTGTAAACGTAGGCTCAATGCACAATAGATCATAGAACACAGAACAACAGAGGAACGTGACCCTCGGCCCACAATGTCTGTGCCAAACACGATGCAGAGACCAATGCTTAATTATTGTCACACAATCCACCACCCTCCACTCCCTGCATTAACGTTGTGTAATGTTCTGAATGTTCTGAAACTCAAGAGCAGTTTGCAAACTACACTAGTGTTTAATGATAGTATTTTGCAAAAACAAACATAAAACACTAAGGAGAAAACTCTGGTAAAAAAACGATCAGCCTCGAACGTATGCATATTGTTGGACACACGCCTTCTGTATTTGTCTGAAGTTGTACCCTGTGGCGTTTTGCCAATAATTTATTTTATATTACCTGATAAAACAGTATTTGAACCTGACGGTGTGGGAATTCAGGCTTCTACACGTCCTACCCGACGTTAGCAGTGAGACAAGGGCACGGCCTGGACACTGTGGATTCTTGTTGACAGAAGTCGAGTGAGGACATTCCCAGAGTGGCTTCAGTTGGTACAGCAGGGGAGCTGAGGGGAAGGTGACGGTCAATGTGTGGGGAAGATCGGTCAGTGGAAGATAGACACAAAATGCTGGAGTAACTCAGCGGGACAGGTAGCATCTATGGAGAGAAGGAATAGGTGACGTTTATGGTCGAGACCTTTCTTCAGACTGATGTCGAGGGAGGGGATGGGACACAGATAGAATGTAGGCGGGAACAGTAGGACTAGTAGGGGAACTTTCTAACACAAGATTATGTAATATCTCTCATACACAAGATCTGTACGTGGACTGAAGTGGTTGTTGCAATCATGAACGTTGCTCCCACAGTGTCCGGGGAATACTTTCCACAGCGAATGGGGGCATTTTACATTGTTTGACACTGTGATGTTATAGGGCATAAAGAATATTCCCGGAGAGTTTCCAAATATCATTAATATGAAAATAAAATAATTCAGTTACTTCCATGCACCACGTGCCCAATGGAGAGACTTTAGATTGTACTTTCGAGATACAGCATGGAAACGGCCCCTTCAGCCCACCATGTCCGCGACGACCAGAGATCACCGTGTACACCAGCACGACCCTGCAGACTAGGGAGAATTTACACATTTTCATGATGCCAATTATCTACAAACCTGCACGTCTTTGGATTGTGGGAAAATACCGGAGCACTCGGAGAAACCACACGCGGTCGCGGGGAGAACGTGACCGCGTGTTGTCTGAGACCTTGCATTTGGAAAAAAATAAGATTTCTCTTAATTGACAAACCAGAATTATTTGTTAGAATATGGTCTCCATTTATTGAATTTTTAATAAAGTGAATTGGTTTACACAAAATCAGGATATAAACATGAGTTTGGGATTGGATGAATAGTTATACTCAACATCTTGTTATTGCAATTCCTTTTTCGTTTTCTTTTTCTGTCTATTAGTTTATAGTTTCTCTTATCTTTTTATCCCTTTATCTTTATTCTTTAAAAACAAATTAAAAGTGAAGCTATGTAAGAAATCTGTAATTATATTGTCGCTTACAGCTATTTGTATACATGCTTATAATAAAAATATATTAAACATAGAATGCATAGAGTTAGTTCATGGACTTAATTTCAGTGCGGTAGTGCTACCCATTTAAACATTATCTCGATGTTCAGTTTCCAGGTGAAACCAAGGAAGGAATTCTTTCAACGATGTAGGGAGCAGGCTGCATCTTTGTGCTGTTGCTTGTTCATGCGGTGACCATGGGTAGGTAATGGCACCATCTACGCGACCATCACACACACCTTCCCGTGAATATTGTGCTACTTCACTGCCTCAGTCGATGTGTGGGATGAGTTCCGATTGTCAGTAGAGTCGCTGTTAACAAAGTCCTGGGTCAGATGGTCGTGGGTTCAAATCCCCCATTTGGAGCATTCGAGCGACAGAGATTGTGACTTTATTCTAATATGATTTTTGGAAGAATTGGCAACTGTAAAATGGAAATGTACCTGCTTTTGCTTAACTACCACTCTACCCTCGAAAAGTTACACAAGTCGCCAACGTAAAAAGCTGAAGTTCCAGAGGAGTTCTCTGTGATTGTGCCGGACCATCCGGTGGTGGCCATGGTGGGTGAAGATGCCCTATTGGAATGTCAGAAGGTACCAGATACATCACTGGACGCTCTGGAGGTCCGATGGTTTACATCGAGCCCGGGGTCACTGGTACATTTATACACCAGCGGCCAGGACGGAGCTGAGGTGCAGGACGAGGCTTATCGAGGGAGGACGGAACACTTTCGGGAAGAGTTTCCCGATGGAAATGCCTCGCTTAAACTGAAGAGGGTCAAAGTATCAGATGCTGGAATGTAAACGTGTTCCATCAGCATCCATCTCAGCGGGACAGGCAGCATGTGTAGAGAGAAGGAATGGGTTGTAGCGAGTTCAAATGGGTAGAGTAAAATAGTTATTGTAAAAACAACATTTAAACCGCACGTTTAAGAAGGAACTGCAGATGCTGGAAAATCAAAGGTAGACAAAAATGCTGGAGAAACTTAGCGGGTGAGGCAGCAGCATCTATGGAGCGAAGGAAACAGGCAACGTTTCGGGTCGAGACCCTTCCACAGATTGATGTGAGGGTGGGGAGGGGGGGGGGGGGGGGAAGAAGAAAGGAAGAGGCGGGGACAGTAGGCTGAGGGAGAGCTGTGAAGAGGAGGAGAAAGCAGGGACTACCTGAAATTGGAGAAGTCAATGTTCATACCGCTGGGGTGTAAACTGCCCAAGCGAAATATGAGGTGCTGCTCCTCCAATTTATGGCGGGCCTCACTCTGGCCATGGAGGAGGCCCAGGACACTAAGGTCAGGGATTGGGAATGGGAGGGGGAGTTGAAGTGCTGAGCCACCAGGACATCAGGTTTCGTTATTGCGAACCGAGTGGAGGTATTGGGCAAAGCGATCGCCAAGCCTACACTTGGTCTCACCGATGTAGAGCAGCTGACATCTATAGCAGAGGGTGCAACAGATGAGGTTGGAGGAGGTGCAGGTGAACATCTGTCGAACCTGGAAAGACTGCTTGGGTCCTTGAATGGAGTCAAGTGGGGAGGTAAAGTGATAAGTGTAGCATTTCTTGCAGTTGCAAGGGAAAGTGCCAGGAGAGGCGGTGGTTCGGGTGGGAAGGGACGAATTGACCAGGGAGTTCGGGAGGGAGCGGTCTCTGCGAAAAGCAGACAGGGGAGGAGATGGGAAGATGTGGCCAGTGGTGGGATCCTGTTGGAGGTGGTGAAAATGTTGGAGGATTATTTGTCCTCACCTTCCACCCTACCATCCGTCACATACAACAAATAATCCTCCGACATGTGCAAAAAATAATTATTTTGATTATCTCGAGAGTGGATGTTTCTGGATTTTGAACAAATGTCTGTATAAAACGGCCCCTGCCCGCGGCAGTGAGAAAGAGTAAAATTTATGGTAATTAAACATTCAATTCCTTACATTTGGCATAGAAATTCATGACAAAGTGAGATTTAAAAATCAGTTTATATTGTAAATTCCTGTGTGAATGGGATTAGTTTGTTGTTTGGACACTTTGGCTATTTAAAAATTATTTGTAGCCTTTTCTTAAGAATGGGATAGATGTTTAGATCTAGTAATTTAATTTAGATGAATTTAATTGATTTGATGACTGATGAATATGAATTTTTTGTTGGGTATTTACTATTCGTGTTAATGTTACAATAATATTAAAGTTCTGATCTTGAGAATATTACATTTTTCAATTTTCAAGACAGTCTGGGCGTTTATTACTATTTCCGTCACAACGGGTAATTTTGTAATTAGCTTTTAGTGGTCTGAGAAACAACTACTGGAGTTTTCAACAGATCTTTATACAAAAGTTCGATATCCAGTATACAGGTTCTCCAGACACATCTGCCCACAACGGTGGTCAGCGCTGAACTAACGCGCGCAAGTGAAAAACCGCACAAAACAAGCAGCCCCTCCCGAATCATGCTACTTAATTAGGTCATTAACTAATTATATACTTTAATTTCAGGCCATCCAAGTAAGGATGCTTGTTTCCAGAATGCTTCAATCTATAATAACTGAACATTTCACAGTTCTGTTAATTTTTAATAAAGTTATGGGCTTTTGATTGTCCTCGATCACAGCTTTTGTGTTAAGTGAATGGAAAAGCAATAGGGGACAAGATGCTAATTTCCCAGTATGAAAATGGCCATAACTGTTTTAATACTTAAAATATGAAAGTGAATTAGGTGTCAAATTAAAGTCCTTTTTCAACTTTATATGATGGAATAAATGACAGGCTTGGTTTGTTTAATCTTAAAATGTTGTAACATTCCTAATTTTTTTAATATATTTTTTAATCAAAAATATTTATTCAAATATGAAAATAGTATTTGCAATACAGTAAAACAAAACACCACGATAATACAAGACAAACAAATATGCTAAGCAGCTACTAAACAAGTATATTACAATCCTTGTCCAGGATACATTCAACCCCCACTCGGTGCCCAGCGGTCGCGGAAACTCCCTCAGGGTGAACATTCCTAATCTTTGGTAGGAATGAGGACCAAGACTGTCAGACACTTACCGGTATCCGCTGCTGCCGGTTGCATCGTTGTGTTGTCGGTGGAATGAATGGTGGAGCCGCAGATACCCGGCTGATGGAAGCGTCGCTATGTTGCTGCTTGTCTTGTCACAGCTCGTCCTCTCCCTCGGCGACTTGCAGGGGGGCCGGTGAAGGGGGTCGCTGCCGAACGCCTGGTCAAAGACAAGACGAGGCCGGTCACCGTCCATCAGCGACAACATT
>JAWMAR010000666.1:652103-697103 GCA_036785375.1 Leucoraja ocellata
GTTCCCGAGTCACTGCCCCCCTCCTCCACTGACATCCCCCACCTCAAGACGCTGCCCTCTGCCATGCTATAGGATGCACCACCCACTGAAGCCGCCCACATCCCCTGCATGAGGACACCCCACCCCCTTCTCATCAGTTCACGACAACCCCCGCCTGAAGCTGCCCTTGGCTGCATGACATTTACCACCCATAGGGCAGTGTCTTGAGCAGGGGGATGAGTCTGTGTATGTGTGTGTGATTGAGTCTGTGTGTGTGAATCTATGTGTGGGTCTTTGTGTGAATGTGTGTGTCATTGAGTTTGTGTGTGCGTGAATGAGTGTATGTATGTGTGAATATGTGTATGAGAATGTGTGTGCGTGTGAATATGTGTGTGTGAATATGTGTATGTGTGTGTGAATATGTGCGTGTGTACGTGTGTGTGTCTGAATATGTGTGTGAGTGCGTGTGAATATATGTGTGAGTGTGTGTGAAATAATATAGTGTTTCGTAGTTCAGAGCTTATTTGTTAAGTTTAATAGCCTGATGGCTGTCAGGAAGAAGCTGTTCCTCAATGTAGATATTACCGTTTTCAGTTTACAAAAGTCGGACGTGACTCCAGAAGTCGGGCATCAGTCAGTCCACAAACCGTGAGAGTCAGTCAGTCTAAAGGGCATGAGTTAATCCCAAGGCAGTGAGTGAGTCCACAGGTCATGAGTAAATCGCTCACTGTCCCCTCTCCTCCACTGACATCCCCCACCTCAAGATGCTGCCCTCCACCTGGCTATAGGATGCACCCCCTACTGAAGCCGCCCTCATCCCCTGCATGAGCCCCCCTTCTCATCAGCTCACGAGAACCCCCACCTGAAGCTGTGCCCCTCCCTTGGCTGCACAATGTTTACCACCCCCCACCCCACCCTGACAGCCCCCACCTCAAAAAAATGTTTTGCACAAAATCTTCAGTGTTCATTAACAACTGAAATTGTCTTTGGGCTGCTTTTTCAACATCATGTCAGGAAATGTTAGAGGTCAAGGTGATGTGGCTATTGCTGTAGTATCCTCTAGGATAGCAGCTACATTTCTGCCTGGTGGAAGAACGACACATTCTCGATTCAGGATACCCATCCAAGCAGCCGAGGATACATTGTGCAACATCGAGAAGAACTCTAAGACGGCACATTTCACGAGGCAAGTGAAAGTCATTGTTTGGGATGAATGTCCAATGATTAGGAGAGAATGCTTTGAAGTTGTGGACAGAACTCTTCCAGATGTCTTCAGCAACACCAAGCATTTTGGTGCCCCCCTGCCAGTACAGGCCTCAGTGACTGAGCTGCCAGCCCTTAGTGACTGAGCTGCCAGCCCAAAAATCCATTCCACCCACAAACTCCATACTAGCCCTCTGGAAACCAGTACATTTGGCCCAACATACTAGCTCAACAGAAATATGAAGGGAAATGTCAAAGGTTTCCTGAAGGATGGAACATCGCCCAAGAATGTTGTCATTAATAGCGTGCTTCGTTGAATGATGACTTCTGAGATATTCTCAGATTTTCATTCTTAAAATCTGACCGCTGACTTTCTCTATATTAAAATTGTCTCTTTTTATCAACAGGAAATAGTCATCAAGAGGCAGCGAGCAGCAGAACACAACAAGACGCAACAAGACACAACAAGTAAAAACTTAATAAATCTCATCTTTCAAATTTAAATTGTTCTTATATTTAAGAGTCATTCACATTTTAAACTTTATTAAAACTTTTTTGCACTTTTAATGTTGTGTGTTCTTCATCACAATAGAACATAATCTGTGGGAGAGCCGCTAAGAGTGCATGGGGGGGAGGTTGTGGGGAGATGCACTGAATGTGTGGGTGTGAGGGGAATGGCAAGGAGCAGAGTGGGGGGTGGGGGGGGGTTGAAGGTAGGTGGGGTGACTGAGTGAACTGCCAGCGTACCAGGCGTCAGCGACTGCACTGCCAGCCCACGAGCCGTGTGTTAGTGAACTGCCAGCGTACCAGGCGTGAGTGACTGCACTGCCAGCCCACGAGCCGTGAGTTAGAAACATAGAAATTAGGTGCAGGAGTAGGCTATTCGGCCCTTCGAGCCTGCACCGCCATTCAATATGATCATGGCTGATCATCAACTCAGTATCCCGTACCTGCCTTCTCTCCATACCCTCTGATCCCCTTAGCCACAAGGGCCACATCTAACTCCCTCTTAAATATAGCCAATGAACTGGCCTCAACTACCCTCTGTGGCAGAGAGTTCCAGAGATTCACCACTCTCTGTGTGAAAAAAGTTCTTCTCATCTCGGTTTTAAAGGATTTCCCCCTTATCCTTAAGCTGTGACCCCTTGTCCTGGACTTCCCCAACATCGGGAACAATCTTCCTGAGTTAGTGCACTGCCAACCCACCAGCTGTAAGTGACTGAACTTCCAGCCCAATAACCCATTCAGTCCACCCTCTTCCCCCTTCCCCCTTCCCTATTACAGTCTGTCACCTGTTTTGGGCAGAATTTCTGGCAGTTTCCCAGCCGCCAGCCTGCCAGGTCCGAGTAATTGTACTGCCTGCCCTCAGTGACTGAGCTGCCAGCCCTCAGTGACTGCTGCCAGCCCAAAAATCCATTTGGCCCACAAACTCCATACTAGCCCTCTGGAAACCAGTACCTTCTGCCCACAACACTCATACTAGCGCAACAGAAAGCCCCCCCCCCCCCCCACCCCACTGGCCAGCAATATTGGAATTGGTGGAGAGGAGGAATATTGTCTCCAGCCCTCCCGTGTGATGCTGGGACCCAACGGGTCCCACTCAGTCTAGTACCATTATATAAATATATACACACATGAATAAATAAACTGATAAAGTGCAAATAACAGATCATGGGCCATTAATGTTCAGTTTTGTCCGAGCCAGGTTTAATAGCCTGATGGCTGTGGGGAAGTAGTTTAGTTTAGTTTAGAGATACAGCGCAGAAATAGGCCCTTTGGCCCATCGACCAGCGATCCCCGCACACTAACCCCCTTAAGGGACAATTTTTACATTTACCGAGCCAATTAACCTACAAACCTGTACTGCTTTGGAGTGTGGAAGGAAACCGAAGATCTCGGAGAAAACCCACGCAGATCACGGGGAGAACGTGCAAACTCCGTACAGACAGCACCCGTAGTCGGGATGGAACCTGCGTCTCCGCCGCTGTAAGGCAGCAACTCTACCGCTGCGCCACCGTGAGCACCACTGTAATCCTGAGGGGTAACTTTTTCACACAAAGGTGGTGGGTGTATGGAACAAGCTGCCAGAGGAGGTAGTTCAGGCTGATACCAGAACAAAATGTAAAATCCGTTTACACAGATACATGGATAGGAAAGCTTTAGAGGGATATGGACCAAAATATAGAAACATAAACAATAGGTGCAGGAGTAGAGGCCATTCGGCCCTTCGAGCCAGCACCACCATTCAATGTGATCATGGCTGATCATCCACAATCAGTACCCCGTTCCTGCCTTCTCCCCATATCCCCTGACTCCGCTATTTTTAAGAGCCCTATCTAGCTCTCTCTTGAAAGCATCCAGTGAACCCACCTCTACTGCCCTCTGAGGCAGAGAATTCCACAGACTCACCACTCTCTGTGAGAAAAAGTGTTTCCTCGTCTCTGTTCTAAATGGCTTATTCCTTATTCTTAAACTGTGGCCCCTGGTTCTGGACTCCCCCAACATCGGGAACATGTTTCCTGCCTCTAGCGTGTCCAAGCCCTTAACAATCTTATATGTTTCAATGAGATACCCTCTCATCCTTCTAAACTCCAGAGTGTACAAGCCCAGCTGCTCCATTCTCTCAGCATATGACAGTCCCGCCATCCCGGGAATTAACCTTGGAAACCTACGCTGCGCTCCCTCAATATCAAGAATGTCCTTCCTCAAATTAGGGGACCAAAACTGCTGTGTGTCGATGCTGTATGGACCTAAAAGATCCTTATGAGTCATAAATTTCACAACATCATATTTCTGAGCCATCATTAACTATCTTTTCATCCAAGTGTTCTCTGTCTGAAATACTCAAAGATCAATAGGAATTCTAGGATGTGGCTTGTTTTCTCTTAAGGAACAAAGGCTGAAGGTTGAACTAATAGAAATCTTTAAACTGCTGAAAAATTGGGTGCAGAGAGAGTGGTTTTATTTTGTGGGGGAAAACAAAACCAAATTGCAGATAATTAACAAGAAATGCAACAGCAGCAGGAGAAATAAGATGGTGGTGTGATTGAAATATTGACTCTCTGAGACAAGGTTAGAACAAAGCACATGGAATATGGAACAGTACAGGCCCTTTGGCCCACAATGTCTGTGCCCTTTGTTTCACCGAGTCCACGTCGACGGGTTCACACCAGTGCCACCTATACGCTGTACGGAACAGCGACAATGTACGGAAGCGAATTAAACTAAAAAACTGCACGTCTTTGTAGTGTGAGAGGAAACCAGAGCTCCCACCCAGACAAAACCCACGTGGTCACAGGGAGAAAGAACGTACAGACAGCACCCGTAGTCAGGATCGAACCCAGGTCTCTGGCGCTGTAAGGCAGCAAATCTACCGCTGCGCCACCGTCCCTTAAGGTTAAGATTCTAAGGTTAGATTTTCATAACAGGCAACAAAGTCATCTGCATAATAGTATCAGGATATCAATGCACAGTTGGTTGCTCATCTGTTTGACAAATTAGGTACGGCTTGGTTTAATTTCAGACCCTAATGAAAATGTCGCAGATGGTGCTTGCATTTTAAACCTCATTAATACTGAGACATCTCAGATATAATGTGATATTTATGGAGATTACTGATATGCTGGAAATCAATACACAGACTCCTTTGAAATTGGCAAAATAATATAACTGGATGATTATTCAACAAATGTGGGCATTTACTTATCTTTGTATTGCTCACTTCATTTCTAGAATTAGCATGAACAGATAATATTGTTCTTTAACCATTATTAGTTCTAGAATACATTTTGGATGTTTACAAAATTCACAGTGTAGGTAATTAAAGCAGGCAGAGCAACAGGTTGGATACCAAGAGATGCAGGCATAGAGTTAGAGTAATTCGGCACAGCAACAGGCCCTTCGGCCCACCCAGTCTGTGCCGACCACCCATCCCCCAGTGGCCAATCAACCCACTGATCCGCTTGCCTTTGGGATGAGGGAGGAAACCGGAACACCCACCCACACGGTCACAGGGTGGACGTGCAAACTCCACACAGACAGCCACTGAGGTCAGGATTGAATCTGGATCTCCAGCATTGTGAGACAGCAGCTCTACCCGCTGCATCACTGCCGCCCTTTTGACCAGGGCTGGGTCTTTATCTCATTTCCAAATGCAATTACTAATTTTACTTCCCCTTTCACCCAAAGAGTTGTGAATCTGTGGAATTCTCTGCCACAGAAGGCAGTGGAGGCCAATTCACTGGATGTTTTCAAGAGAGAGTTGGATTTGGCTCTTGGGCTAACGGAATCAAGGGATATGGGGAGAAAGCAGGAACAGGGTACTGATTTTAGATGATCAGCCATGATCATATTGAATGGCGGTGCTGGCACGAAGGGCCGAATAGCCTACTCCTGCACCTATTTTCTATGTTTCAATATTCTGCTGTTAAACAATGCATTTCCCACACATTCAACAGCAGTTCAATATCAATGTGGTGCTGGCATCCAGCTGACTAACAACTGTAATAAAGTTAGACTTTACTTCCCAGGGACAAATTTAACCAAAGAATGTGACTGAATGAAATCTAAATAAATAATATTGCCCTTTGAGTGATATCTGTAATGAGAATCTCTTTCTTTGACTTTACAAAAAATATATTCTCTGTTACCGCCAATCTTTCTTTTTATTTGATAATCCCGCTCCTCATTATTTGCAGTTATTTTCCACATTCTGCAGTTCCTTCACAACCCATCTTTTAGATATTATTCATTTATTCTTACGGTGGCACAGTGGCACAGCGGTAGAGTTGCTGCCTTACAGCACCAGAGGCCCGGGTTCGATCCTGACTACAGGTGCTGTCTGCGAGGAGTTTGCACGTTCTCCCTGTGACTCGCATGTGTTTTCACCCACATTCCAACGATGTGCATGTTTGTAGGTTAATTGGCTTTGGTAAAATTGTAAACTTGGCCTTAATGTGTAGTGCAGTGTTAGTGCACAGGGTGATCGCTGGTCGGCGTGGAGTCAGTGGGCTGAAGGGCCTGTTTCCATGCTGTATCTCTAAAGTAAAGTCTAAAGTATTCTGGTCTAAGTATGGCTGAGGTCCAATCAGATCAGATAATAGTAAACATCAGTACAATCACCGCAAACCCATGTAGAATATGGAGAAAAGGGAAGGAGCAGAGTGAGAAGTAGTTGTTGTCCCGTCTGGTGGTGCAGCTTTCTGTATCTTTCACCTCACAGCAGCAGGGAGATGAAGGGATGACCAGTCTGGGACAGTCTGTGGTTATGTTGGCTGCTTTCCTGAGGCAGCGTTTAAGTGTAGATGGAGGGGAGTGTGATGGACTGGGCTACATCTATAATGGTGGGGAGTGTGGTGGACTGGGCTACATCTATAATGGTGGGGAGTGTGGACTGTGTGATGGACTGGGCTACATATATAATGGTGGTCTGTGTGATGGACTGAGCTACATCTATAATGGTGGACTGTGTGGTGGACTGGGCTACATCTACAATGGTTGGGAGTGCGGTCTGTGTGATGGACTGGGCTACATCTACAATGGTGGGCAGTGTGATGGACTGGGCTACATCTACAATGGTGGGGAGTGTGATGGGACTGGGCTACATCTACAATGGTGGGCAGTGTGATGGACTGGGCTACATCTACAATGGTGGGCAGTGTGATGGACTGGGCTACATCTATAATGGTGGGGAGTGTGGTGTGTGATGGACTGGGCTACATCTACAATGGTTGGGAGTGTGGTGGGACTGGGCTACATCTACAATGGTGGGGAGTGTGGTGGGACTGGGCTATATCTACAATGGTGGGGAGTGTGGTCTGTGTGATGGACTGGGCTACATCTACAATGGTTGGGAGTGTGGTGGGACTGGGCTACATCTACAATGGTGGGGAGTGTGATGGGACTGGGCTACATCTACAATGGTGGGGAGTGTGGTGGGACTGGGCTACATCTACAATGGTGGGGAGTGTGGTCTGTGTGATGGACTGGGCTACATCTATAATGGTGGGGAGTGTGGTCTGTGTGGTGGGACTGGGCTATATCTACAATGGTGCGGAGTGTGATGGGACTGGGCTACATCTACAATGGTGGGGAGTGTGATGGGACTGGGTTACATCTACAATGGTGGGGAGTGTGGTGGGACTGGGCTATATCTACAACATCTACAACACTCTACAATCTCTTGTGGTCTTGGGCAGGGCTGTTACTTTGATACAACCCAACATTCTGCTTCCTGTGGAATATCTGTCGAGGTTTGTTAGAGTCGATGGAGACGCTGAATTTCCCGTCTCTGAGGGAGTAGAGGCGTTGGGATGCCATCTTGTCCGTCACATCAATGGGGTTGAACCACGACAGATGATTCTTTAATGTACTTCTGTACACGTGAGAATAATGAACTAAACTCACATTGACACAAAACGTTGGAGTAACTCAGTCGGTTTATTTTGTAGATTGACCGGTTGTGTTACTCCAGTACTTTGTGTCTTATTTTGTAAACCGACATCTGCGGTTCTTTGGGGATAAACTAATATTGCTGGTGTGTGTTATACGCAGTAGTACCAACATCTCCCTTTATCCCTGAACTCATGTTGCCCCTGGGAGATTGGACCTTCCCTTGTGTGAGGGGTCACCCTCGGGACTTGGCCCCTCAATGTCTCTCAATCTCCCTCAATGTCTCTCGTCCCCTCAACATCAGTCAGTGTCCAGTGCTCCCTCATTGACCAACTGACCCTCAGTGACCAATGGTCCCTCAAAATCTCCCTCATGTCCCTCATTTCCCTCAGTGTCCGGCTTGGCGCCAATATGTGAGGGTGGGGGGGTCACGCGGGCTCGAGGCCGGAGCGAGCGGACAATCGCTTTGCACGAGCTGTCCATCGCGCGCTGAAGTTTGGCGCTGACGGACAGCGGTCTCCGCCAATCGGATGGACTGTCCACCCCATGGCCAATCGCCGTGGCCGGAGCGAGGTCCAATGGTCAGCGAGGGGGGCGGGACCTGGCGGTGGCTATAAAAGGCGGCGCTGGTCGAGCAGCGTCCGCAGTGTCCACCAGTGTCCGGAGAAGAACCTCGATGCGCGCTCCCACCGCGAGTGGACAACAGCGTCGCGCCCTCGCCCTCGCCCTCGCCAGGGATCCTTCAAGACACAACCCATCGCGCTGGTCATCCCACTGGTCAACGAGGCTTCACCGGCCGGACCGGGTCTGCGCTCCGGACACAGCGAAGGGTCAAGACCAAAGACATCTCCCCTCTCCCCCAATTTAATAAAATATCCTCTCATGGGTCACTCCTTCCTTCCCACCCGCCCTGTCCAAACATCCACTGACCGGCGGAAGAGGGGTGAGTATGAAGGGGGGTGAGGGCGGGGAGTCTCTTTCTTGTGTCATTTTGCTCCATTGATGCTTTTTCGCGGTTACACAAACTCACCGGCGCTCAAGTCTCCGCAAGTCCAGCTGCGCACAAAGGAATGTGAAGAGGAAAAAAATAGTTGAGACCAAAGTTGGACCCTTGAAGACTGAAAAGGGTGAATTTATTATGGGGAACAAGGAAATGGCAGATGAGTTGAACAGGTACTTTGGATCCGTCTTCACTAAGGAAGACAAACAATCTTCCTGATGTACTAGTGGCCAGAGGATCTGGGGTGACAGAGGAACTGAAGGAAATCCACATTAGGCAGGAAATGGTATTGGGTAGACTGATGGGACTGAAGGCTGATAAATCCCCAGGGCTTGATGTTCTGCAGCCCAGGGTACTTAAGGGAGTGGCTCTAAACATTGTGGACGCATTGGTGATAATTTTCCAATGTTCTATAGATTCAGGATCAGTTCCTGTGGATTGGAGGGTAGCTAATGTTATCCCACTTTTTAAGAAAGACGGGAGAGAGAAAACGGAATTATAGACCAGTCAGCCTGACATGGGTGGTGGGGAAGATGCTGGAGTCAATTATAAAAGATGAAATAGCGGCACATTTGGATAGCAGTACAGGGCCTGTCCCACTTTGCAATTTCTTTGGCGACTTTGAGCGTCAGTGACTGACGCCCGTAAAACCGTCAAGTTGTACGACGTACACGCTGACGTATGCTGTCCTGCGGGTGATGCCCGGTTAGGGTCAGGGCTATGGACCACAGATGGGCTGTAGAATATTCTTCCTTCAATGCATGGATTTTAAACATTAATATATTAAAATTAATACAATAAAATCAATAGTGCAAATGAAAAGATGTCTGAAACGTTCAGTTTTATTTATACAGATGTATTGGTTAAGTTCCAAATCTAATCACTGTATCTAACTTTTCACAGGGATGGTTCAGTCAATGTAGACTGAACTCCCCTCTCCCCCTTCTTCCCTTCCCCCCTCATCCTCCCTTCTACCCTATCCTCTCTTCTCCCCCTTCTCCACTCCAAACCCTTCCCCTCACATCCCCTTCTCCCTCCCTCCTTCCCTTCTCCAACCCCCCACTTTCCCCGATGCCCCCCATTTGTGGACCCATCCTGCCACCAGCGAATATCCGCACACTATCCCACACACTAGGGACAATTTATACAAATCATAGCCCTAATCCTAACACTAACACTAGCACAAACCCTAACACTAACTGTAACCCTAACCACAAGTCTAACTCTAGGTAGATAGGCTTGGTATAAGTATAAGTTGTCCCTGGCATGTGTGGGAGAGTGTGCTCGGGATCGCTGGTTGGTGCGGACTCAGTGGGCTGAAGGGCAATGTATCACTGAATGTGACACAGTGGCCCCAAACTCGAACCCCCAATGTTCTGTCTGCTCCTCATGGGAACTAAACTTGGCCAGGAGTTGTCCCAGAGGACAGAACTCTCTTCCAATGGTCTCTCCAAACCCCCAGAGGGAGCGGCTTTCCCTCTGAAAAGTTAGAGACGGTGACTGGAGATAGAAGCAGACCAATACATCTGTAAATAAAACTGAACAACTCAACACATATTTTAATTTGCACAATTGATTTTATTGTATTCGTTTTAATATATTAATGTTTAAAATCCATGCATTGAAGGAAGAATATTTTACAACCCATCCATGGTCCCTAACCCCAACCCTAACCCAAACCGGGCATCACCCACAGGACAGCATACGTCAGCGTGTGACAGGGCACAACATTGGGGCACATGGTATTGGGGGTAGAGTGCCGACATGGATGGAAAATTGGTTGGCAGACAGGAAACAAAGAGTCGGGATTAACAGGTCCCTTTCACAATGGCAGGCAGTGACTAGTGGGGTACCGCAAGGCTCGGTGCTGGGACCGCAGCTATTTACAATATACATCAATGATTTAGGTGAAGGGATTACAAGTAACATTAGCAAATTTGCAGATGACACAAAGCTGGGTGGCAGTGTGAACTGTGAGGAGGATGCTATGAGAATGCAGGGTGACTTGGACAGGTTGGGCGAGCGGGCAGATGCATGGCAGATGCAGTTTAATGTGGATAAATGTGAGGTTATCCACTTTGGTAGCAAAAACAGGAAGGCAGATTATTATCTAAATGGCGTCAAGTTGGGAAAAGGGGAAGTACAATGGGACTTGGAGGTCCTTGTTCATCAGTCAATGAAAGTAAGCATGCAGGTACAGCAGGCAGTGAAGAAAGTCAATGGCATTTTGGCCTTCATAAAAAGAGGAATTGTGTACAGGGCCCTAGGGAAACCACACCTGGAGTATTGTGCGCAGTTTTGCTCTCCAAATTTGAGGAAGGACATTCTAGCTATTGAGGGAGTGCAGCGTAGGTTCACAAGGTTAATCCCGGGATAGCGGGACTGTTATATGCTGAGAGAATGGAGCGGCTGGGCTTGTATACTCTGGAATTTAGAAAGATGAGAGGGGATCTTATTGAAACATGTAAGATTATTAAGGGTTTGGACACGTTAGAGGCAGGAAACATGTTCCCGATGTTGGCAGAGTCCAAAACAAGTTTCAGAATGAGGGGTAAGCCATTAACACAGACGAGGAAACACTTTTTCACACAGAGTGTTGTGAGTCTGTAGAATTCTCTACCTTAGAGGGCGGTGCAGGCCGGTTTTCGGGATACTTTCAAGAGAGAGCTAGATAGGGCTCTTAAAGATAGCCGAGTCAAGAGGATATGGTACTGATTGTGGATGATCAGCCATGATCACATTGTATGGTGTTGCTGGATCGAAGGGCCGAATGGCCTACTCTTGCACCTATTGCCTATTGAAGCAAGGTTGTGTCCCAGCTCCCATGCTGTTCGGCATTTTCCTATCTGCCCTCTGTCATTTGTATTCACGACTGACACAGAAGGAGCAAATCTTCACACTAGAAGCGACAGGAACCTCTTCATTCTAGCAACGCTGAAAGCCAAGACCAAGTTAAGAACTGCTTATAAATGTTCAATGGTTCTTTATCAGTCGTATTTACCGAGCTAAAGTGAAATTCATTTCTGTATACAGTTTAATACATGTTTCACCATACATAATCACTATGACAAATCTTAAATAAGCATCTCGGATACTGTACAAGTGTATAACTAGTAGATTGAGATAGTGGACAGAGAGGCCAGGTTTGGTGCCTTTATTCAAGTGTCAGTTTGTAAGTGCAGGGTTCTTGTGTTGTTCTGTTGGCAGGGTGTGTGCGGGTGGGGGGGGGGGGGGGGGGTGCAGCGAGCATTGTTGAGCGTTGGGGGGTATGTGTGTGGGCGGAGTGTGCGGGCGGGGGAGGGGTGTGTGTGGGTGGGGGGAAGGGGGTTGTGTCAGAGGGGGGTGTGGGGGCGGGGGTGTGTGTGTTGGGGAGGGGGTGTGGGTGGGAGGGTGTGTAGTGGACAGGGTACGGGGGGAGGGGAGGATGTGGGAGGGAGAGAGGGGGGTGAGGGTGGTGTGTGTGGGGGGATGTATTTCTAGCTGTAGATTAGCAAGTCTAATTGCAACAACACAAAAGTGCTCAACTTGGGAGTTTGTGGAGATCCTCCGTGATGGATTCTTAGAGCAGCTTGTACTGGAGCCTACCAGGGAGAAGGCAATTCTGGATTTAGTGTTGTGTAATGAACAGGATTTGACAAGGGAACTCAAGGTAAAGGAGCCATTAGGAGGTAGTGACCATAATATAGTCATGTTTAATCTACAATTGGAGAGGGAGAAGTGTAAATCGGAGGTGTCAGTGTTACAGTTGAACAAAGGGGACTATGGAGCCATGAGGGAGGAGCTGGCCAAAGTTGACTGGAAAGATACTCTAGCAGGGATAACAGTGGAACAACAATGGCAGGTATTTCTGGGAATAATACAGAAGGTGCAGGAGCAGTTCATTCCAAATAGGAAGTGAGATTCCAAAGGAAGTAAGGGGCAACCGTGGCTGACAAAGGAAGTCAGGGACAGTATAAAAATAAAAGAGAAGTATAACATAGCAAAGATGAGCAGGAAGCCAGAGGATTGGGTAACGTTTAAAGAGCAACAGAAGATAACTAAAAAGGCAATACGGGGAGAAAAGATGAGGTACGAAGGTAAGCTAGCCAAGAATATAAAGGAGGATAGTAAAAGATTCTTCAGGAATGTGAAGAGGAAAAAAATAGTTTGGACCAAAGATGGGCCCTTAAAGACTGAAAAGGGTGAATTTATTATGGGGAACAAGGAAATGGCAGATGAGTTGAACAGGTACTTTGGAGGGGGCGGAGCTTTAATACCCGGAAGTGTGGACGTGCCTCAGCCGCTGCAAGATGGCGAGCGAGAGAGTCACGACTCTCAGTCTGAGCTGGAAATCTACTGAACACAGAGAATACTGACCTGTGAGTGCTCTTTATGTGTTTTTAACTGCCTTTTGTAACTGTGCTTTTAGTAACTGTCTGTCTTTTGCAACTGTGCCTTTTGCAACTGTCTGCCTTTTGTAACTCTGCCTTTTGTAACTCTGCCTTTTGTAACTGCCTTTTGCAACTGCCTTTTGCAACTGCCTTTTGCAACTGCCTTTTGCAACTGTCTGCCTTTTGCAACTGTCTGCCTTTTGCAACTGTCTGCCTTTTGCAACTGTCTGTCCCACTTTCCCCGGTGCCGGGCCAGGTCTCCGCCGCTGCTGCCGCTGCCGCCGCCGCCGCCACAGCCTTGGTGCCGGTCCAGGTCTCCGCTGCTGCTGCCGCTGCCGCCACAGCCTCGGTGCTGTGCCAGGTCTCCGCTGCTGCTGCCGCTGCCGCCTCACAGCGCCGTAGACCCAGGTGCTGTCTGTGCAGAGTTTGTATGTTCTCCCCGTGACCCGCGTGGGTTTTCTACGGGTGCTCCGGTTTCCTCCCACACTCCAAAGACGTGCAGGTTTGTAGGTTAATTGGCTTTGGTAAAAATCCCCAGTGTGTAGGATAGTGCGGGTGTAGAGGTGAATACTGGTCGGCATGGACTCGGTGGGCCACACTGTATCTCAAAATGAAAACACTTGAGATTTAATATTGTTTGTGCTGGAGTAACTCAGCGGGTTGAGCAGCATCTCTGGAGAACACGAGTGGGTGACGTTTTGGTTCAGGACATAGCAGGCATCACCTTTCAATATGATTTTGGCTGATCATCCAAAATCAATACCCCATTCCTGCTATCTCCCCATTTCCCTTGATTCTGTTAGCCCAAAGAGCCACATCCAACACTCACTTGAAAACATCCAGTGAATTGGCCTCCACTACCTTCTGTGGCAGAGAATTCTACAGATTTTCTGCGTGAAAATGTTTTCCCTCTTCTGAGTCCTAAATGGCCTAACCCGTTATTATTAAACTGTGACCCCTGGCTCTGGATTCCCCCAACATCGGGAACATTGTTCCTGCATCTAGCCTTAACTCCTTTAAGAATGTTATATGTTTTCATAAGATGCCCTCTCATCCTTCTCATTTCCAGCGAATTCAATCCCAGTCGACCCATTCTTTGATCATATGTAAGTCCCGTCACCCCGGATATTGACCTGGTGAACATACGCTGCACTCCCTCAATAGTAAGAATGTCCTTCTGCAAATTAGGAAAGGTACAGGAGTGTGAAAACGCCCACCTCCAGATTCAGGGACAGTTTCTTCTCAGCTGTTATCAGGCAACTGAATCATCCTACCACAACCGAGAGCAGTTCTGAACTACTATCTACCTCATTGGTGACCCTCGGACTATCCTTGCTGGCTTTACCTTGCACTAAACGTTATTCCCTTACCATGTATCTATCTATACATTGTAAATGGCTCGACTGTAATCATGCATTGTCTTTCTGCTAACTGTTTTTAACACGCGACAAAAAGCATTTCTCTGTACACGTGACAATAAACTCAATTGAACTGAGTTCCTTGTATCTAACACTTGAGTCCAGTTGGTTATAACCACTGTGACCTGTGGTCATATGGTGAAGTGGTTTATTCCCTTCTGGGCCGGGCTTCCATTCATAAGATCGCAACTTTGTAAACCATCGTCATCAGAGGTGACCTCGTAATGTGCCTGGCCGGTGACATCATAGTGAACTGCATCCGTAACCATGAGAGACGGAAGGGCTCCATTCCATCCATCAACTTGAAGTGGGTTCACTGTTTGCGAGATATTGAACAGATCAGAGCTTTAAAATTCAATCTACGTATTTAGAAACAATGGAACCTGTATCAAAAATGCCGGTGGAAAGTGCCAAGCAGGATGATAAAAGGAGATCTAAGGTAGATTTGAATCCGTTACTAGACCAAGATAAAAGGTGGAGTGACTCAGCGGCTCTTATTCTTAAACTGCGACCCCCTGGTTCTGGACCCCCTACATTGGGAACATAGGGCTCTACTGCCACCTCTGAGCTTTTCTTTATGGGAGAGAATCCTATCCAATATATATATCTAAGCATCTGGATCAACAGGATCTGATTAGGAACAGTCAACATGGATTTGTGCCTGGAAGGTCATGTTTGACTAATCTTGAATTTTTTGAAAAGGTTACTCGGAAAAATGATGAGGGTAAAGCAGTGAATGTTGCACATATGGACTTCAGTAAGGCCTTTAACAAGGTTCCTCGTGGAAGGTTGGTTAAGAAGGTTCAATTGTTGGGTATTAATGGTGGAGTAGCAAAATGGATTCAACAGTGGCTGAATGGGAGATGCCAGAGAGTAATGGTGGATGGCTGTTTGTCAGGTTGGAGGCCAGTGACTAGTGGGGTGCCACAGGGATCTGTGTTGGGTCCACTGTTGTTTGTCATGTACATCAATGATCTGGATGATGGTGTGGTAAATTGGTTTAGTAAGTATGCAGATGATACTAAGATAGGTGGTGTTGTGGATAATGAAGTAGATTTTCAAAGTCTACAGGCTGGCTGTGTGGGCTGAAAGATGGCAGATGGAGTTTAATGCTGATAAGTGTGAGGTGCTACATCTTGGCAGGCCAAATCAAAATAGGACGTACATGGTAAATGGTAGTGCATTGAGGAATGCAGGTGAACAGAGGGATCTGGAAATAACTGTGCACAGTTCCCTGAAAGTGGAATCTCATGTAGATAGGGTGGTAAAGAAATCTTTTGGTGTGCTGGCCTTCATAAATCAGAGCATTGAGTATAGAAGCTGGAATGTAATGTTAAAATTGTACAAGGCATTGGTGAGGCCAATTCTGGAGTATGGTGTACAATTTTGGTTGGCTAATTATAGGGAGGATGTCAACAAAATAGAGAGAGTACTGTGGAGATTTACTAGAATGTTGCCTGGGTTTCAGCAACTAAGTTACAGAGAAAGGTCGAACAAAGGTCTTTATTCTTTGGTGCGCAGAAGGTTAAGGGGGGACTTGGTAGAGGTCTTAAAAATGATGAGAGGGATAGACAGAGTTGACGTGGACAAGCTTTTCCCATTGAGAGTAGGGAAGATTCAAACAAGAGGACATGACTTGAGAATTAAGGAACATAGGTTTAGGGGTGACATGAGGGGGAACTTCTTTACTCAGAGAGTGGTAGCGGTGTGGTATGATCTTCCAGTGGAAGTGGTGGAGGCAGGTTCAATTTTCTCATTTAAAAATAAATTGGATAGGCATATGGATGGGAAAGGAATGGAGGGTTATGGTATGAGTGCAGGTAGATGGGACTAGGGGAAAATACGTGTTCGGCACGGACTAAAAGGGCCGAGATGGCCTGTTTCCGTGCTGTAATTGTTATATGGGTATATTGGTTATAACATGGATAGATGACATTCCACGGAGTGCTGGAGTAACTTAGCGGGTCAGGCAGCATCTGTGGAGAACATGGGTAGGTGACATTTCACGGAGTACTGGAGTAACTTAGCGTGTCAGGCAGCATCTGTGAAGAATATGGATAGATGATGTTTCACAGGACAATGAAGCTAGTTGGAGAATGGTGGCCGATTAGGAAAAGGGGAGATGCAACGAGACCTGGGTGTCATGGTGTCATTGAAAGTAGGCATGCAGGTTTAGCAAGTAGTGAAGAAAGCAAATGGTATGTTAGCATTCATAGCAAAATGATTTGAGTATAAGAGCTGGGAGGTTCTATTGCAGTTGTACAGGGTCTTGGTGAGACCACACCTGGAGTATTGTGTACAGTTTTGGTCTCCTAATGTGAGGAAAGACATTCTTGCCATAGAGGGAGTACAGAGAAGGTTCACCAGACTGATTCCTGGGATGGCAGGACTTTCATATGAAGAAAGACTGGATAGACTCGGCTTGTACACACTAGAATTCAGAAGATTAAGGTGGGATCTTATAGAAACTTACAAAATTCTTAAGAGGTTGGACAGGCTAGATGCAGGAATAATATTCCTGATATTGGGGAAGTGCAGAACTAGGGGTCACAGTTTAAGGATAAGAGGGAAGTTTGTTAGGACCAAGATGAGAAAATCATTTTTTACACAGATAGTGGTGAATCTATGGAATTCTCTGCCACAGAAGGTGGTTGAGGCCAGTTCATTGGCTATATTTAAGAGGGAGTTAGATGTGGCCCTTGTGGCTAAAGGGATCAGGGGGTATGGAGAGAAGGCAGGGATGGGATACTGAGTTGGATGATCAGCCATGATCATATTGAATTGCGGCGCAGGCTCGATGGGCCGAATGGCCTACTACTGCACCTATTTTCTATGTTTCTAACTAGGGTTGGGGATTGGTGGAGAGAGAGGGAAGGCAAGGGTTACTTGAAGTTGGAGAAATCAATATTCATATCGCTGTTGTAATCTGCCTGTCCCGCTGAGTTTCTCCAGCATTTTGTGTCTATCTTCAGTGTCATCCTGCATCTGCTGTTCCTGCACATTTTGTCTTGCCCACGTTGACCAAGATGCCCAATCTACACTAGGTCCTCCTGCCTGCATTTGCTCCACATCTCTCCATACCTATCCTATCCATGTACCTGTCAAAAGTCAAGTGTATTTTATTGTCATATGTCACAAACTGAACTATTAAATGCTGACTTATGATACTTTATCTAAATGCTGGAGTGACTTCGCGGGACAGGCAGTTGTCTCTGGATAGGAGGAATGGGTGATGTTTCATGTCTTCAGTGTAAACCAGCATCTGCAGTCCTTATATCACCCTCTCTACCTCTCGTTTGCCTCACCCCTGACTCTCAGTCTGAAGATGGGCCTTAACCCGTAGCATCACCTACTCCAGCATTTTGTGACTATCTTAAATGTAGAGCAAGATGGGGGCAAATGGCTGGAAGAGCGACAAGAGTAAGATGCAATGTCAAATTCCCATCTACAGGGGATCAGTTCTTCTCATTATGGTGGTGTTTAGTTTGTGCCCAGTCTGTATTGGAGAACTTTATGCTTATTATTGTCATGTGTACTGAGATAAAATGAAAAGCTTTGTTTTCAAAGGTTTCAAAGGTCTTTTATTGTTACCTGTACTAATTAAGGTACAATGATATTCGAATTACCAATTCGCCGTACAAAAAAAGTAACAAGACACACAACTACATAAAAGTTAACATAAACATCCACCACAGCGGATTCCTCACTGTGATGGAAGGCAATAAAGTCTAACCTTCTTCCCTCATTTTTCTCCTGCAGTCGGGGCCGTTGAACGATGTGTCGGGGCGATCCAAGCCCCCGCGTCGGGGGAGTAGTATGGTGAAGCGTCTGAGGCTGTGAGTAGAATAAAATAACACTGCATCTGGTTAACCCAGAGAACACGGTCCCTCATTGATGTGTGGGAAGGACCAGAACTGCAGATGCTGGTTTGAACCAAAGATAGACACAAAATCTGGAATATCTCAGTGGGGTCAGGCAGCATCTGTGAAGAAAAGGAATGGGTGACGTTTAGGGTCGAGACCCTTCTTCAGACTGAGAGTCAGGGGTGAAGGAAATGAGAGATATGGAAGACATTTGAAAGCAGATGATGATCAAGGACTAGTAGATTGGTTCATTCGAAGGTAGATACAAAATGCTGGAGTAACTCAGCGGGACAGACAGCATCTCTGGAGACAAGGTATGGGTGACATTTCGGGTCGGGAACCTTCTGCAGACTAGAATGGTTCATTGTTGGCAGGGGAGAAGATGACAACAAGGCATACAATCAGTAAAATGAATCAGGACAGTGTAATCAAACCCGAAACGTCACCTGCCCCTTTTCTCCAGGGATGTTGTCAGTCCCACTGAGTTCCTCCAGCCTTTTGTGTTTATCTTTGGTTTTTCATTGATCTTTGACATTGCCCTCCATGGTGAATAGAGCCTTTTGTTATACAGGCCTTGTTTTCTCAGGACCGTATAATACTGGGGAGGTCAGTATCCGCGATGGACCGGGCAGTGTCCACCACCTTTTATAATCTCCTCCTTACCTGGGCTTTCGAGTTGCCAAACCTGGCCGTGATGAAACCAGTCAAAGATGATGCCATGTGCAGGTCCGCCACCGATTTTTCGGCACCCTTGGTTCCAGAGCCTTTCTGGATGATCCTTTTTGACGGACAAAAAGAGGTCATGGTCTCGAGGGGAGTTCAATGGTACTGGAGCCGTCCATATAGGCCACTGGTGGGCTGAGATATCGGCTCACAAAGTTGGCCGTGTAGGTGGGCAATTGGAACAGATCTGTCGGCTCTGGCCGCAAGGGGAAAATTCATTCCACCGATCGGCACAGAAGTAACGGTGAGGTTAAGATAAGCCGCCTCACCCGGCCTGGGTACCACATTTTCAGGGGGAGTTCTGGGGGCATTTCAAGAGTGTACTTGTAATTTTGTGTGGACCACCAGTTGCCGCAGAATCGGTGGTGGACCTGTACATTGTGTGTGTTTGCGTATGCGCTCTGCTTGATGTTAGCGTTTGAGGTATTTTTGGCCCATAAACTTCCTAAACCGTTCCTATCCATGTACCCGTCCATTATGCTTCACATATGATCCCTGTTAGAGGAAAGATCTTGTCAATCTGGTGGAGAGGGAGCAGAGAAGATTCACAAAATGTTGCCAGGACTTGAGGGCCTGAGCTATAGGGAGAGGTTGGGCAGGCTAGGACTTTATTCCTTGATGTGCAGGAGGCTGATCTTATAGAAGTGTATCAGATCATGAAAGGAATAGATTGGGTAAATGCACAGTCTTTTACCCAGAATTGAGGAAATCGAGAACCAGAGAACAGGCTTAAGGTGTGGGGAGGGAGATTTAATAGGAACCTGAGGGGCCACTTTTTCACACAGAGGATAGAAGGTGTATGGAGCGAGCTGTCAGAGGGGGTAGTGGACTATAACAATATTTAAAACACATTTGGATGGATAGGGCATGTTTAGAGGGATATGTACCAAATACAGGCAGGTGGGACTAGTGTAGCAGGGACATGTTAGTTGGTGTGGACAAGTTGAGTTGAGAAGCCTGTTTCCACACTGTATCTCTCTTTGAGCAGGTACTTTATGAGTTATAAATTCACCGTTACTATCGAACTATCCATGTGAAACCACTGCCTTACTATTTTATGCTAAGGCAAGCGATGAAGTAATCAATTATTCCTACTCCTAAGCACGCCCACTGTAATAATTAATTAATAGACGCTCTGTTCCATTCTGTGGCCATTTAGAATGCGCAAGGCATTTTTGGCTGCAATCTTTCAAGATTTACTTTGGTAGTCTGAAGAAGGGTCACCTGAAACATCACCCATTCCTTCTCTCCGCTGCCTGAGTTACTCCAGCATTTTGTATCTATTTACGATGGATGTTGCCTGGACTTGAGGGCCTGGGCCATAGGGAGAGGTTGAGCAGGTTTGGTGTGCAGGAGGGTGAGGGCTGACCTTAGAGAGACCATGTGTACAAGACCATGAGGGGAATAGATAAAGTGGACGCAGTTATGCTGGGTTTGGGAATCAAGAACCAGAGGACATAGGTTGAAGGTGAGATGGGAAAGATTTAATTTCACCTGCCCCTTTTCTCCAGAGATGCTGTCTGTCTGTCCCGCTGAGTTCCTCCAGCCTTTTGTGTCTATCTTTGGTTTTTCATTTATCTTTGACATTGCTCTCCAAGGTGAGTACAGCCTTTTGGTTCCAGAGCCTTTCTGGATTATCCTCCAAGACTTTACTGGAGAACCTACCTGATCTCCCGGTTGCTCAACATTTAATTATCCTCCCATTCCCACACTGACCCTTCTGTCCTTAGCCTCCTCCATTGTCAGAGTGAGGCCCAGCGCAAACTGGAGGTAGGGTTAGGATGATCAAATTGAAATTAGCTTCCTTGATGTTGTTGCCAGGAGATCTGTTTGAAGAAGATTAAATAATTTAGTGGGTTTAGCGTGAGCTTTGGCTGCAGCTCACTGCATTGGTCATAATTAGCATGTTGGATACACGTAAACATGTATGATTCCTGAGGCCTGACATTAGGGTGGTTGGAGGTATCCAGTTGTCTGTTTTGCAATTACTGCTAGTCAGAGGGTGGTGATTGTGTGGAATTCTTTGCCACAGAAGGCTGTGGAGGACGTCAATGGATATTTCAAATGCAGAGATAGATAGATTTTTGTTTAAGAAAGAAACTGCAGATGCTGGAAAAATCGAAGGTGGACAAACATGTTGGAGGAACTGAGCGTGTGAGGCAGCATTTATGTAGAGAAGGAATAGGCAACGTTTCGGGTCCTTCTTCAGACTGACAGAGATAGATAGATTTTTGATTAGTGCGGGTGTCAAGGGTTATGTGGAGAATGCAGGCGAACAGGGATACGAGGGAGAGATAGATCAGCCATGGTTGAATGGCGGAGTAGACTTGATGGGCCGAATGGCCTAATTCAGTTCCTATCACTTATGAACAGCACCTCTAATTTTGCCTTGGCAGCTTACACCCCAGTGGTATGAACATTGACTTCTCTAACTTTAAGTAGCCCTTTCATTTCCCTCTCTCTCCATCCCTCCCCCTTCCCAGTTCTCTCATTAGTCTTACTGTCTTTGACTACATTATATCTGTGTGCCCACTCTCATCATCACTCTGAAGAGGGGTCTCAACATGAAACGTCTCTCCAGAAATGCTTTCCTTCTCTCCAGAAATGCTGCCCGTCCCGCTGTGTTACTCCAGCATTTTGTGTCTTATCTTCAATTTAAAAGACATTTTGACAGGTCTGGAAATAGGAAAGATTGAGAGGGATATGGGCCTAATGCAGGCAGGTGGAACTAGAGTTTGTACATTCTCGCTGTGACTGTGTGTGTTTTCTCCGGGTGCTCCAAATTCCCCCCTCATTCCAAAGATGTGCAGGTGTGTAGATTAATTCTGAAAATTGCCCGCAGTGAGTAGGGTAGACATAGTGTTCGGGTGATTGCTGGTTGGCGTGTATTTGGTGAGCCTAATGGCCCGTTTCCATGCTATATCTCTAAAGTAAGTTTAGAAGGGATGACAGTGCATCATTTCACCACGTTGAGCAATATTCTCTGTATCATGGACATCACCACAATCCCATTTACTTGTCCATCATATGTTAACACCTCAGGTAACATTGACCCGTCGATCATAAGTTACAGGAGGTGTATTAGGCCATTCGGCCCATCAAGTCTACTCCACCATTCAATTATGGCTGAGCTATCTTTCCCTCTCAACAACATTCTCCGGACTTCTACCCATAACCCCTGACACTCGTTCTAATCAAGAATCTATCCTTAAAAATATCCAATGACTCCACAGCCGCATGTTTAATTTAATTTTATTTAATTTATTTAATTTATTCCGAACAAGTAAAGACATTAAAGATATTAATAGTAACAAAATCGAAATTATCAAACAATTGGACATTACAATCAATATTTACAGGCAATGAAAAGAACAAAAAGCAAATTTCCAATGTCCAACTCTGTGTCTGTACAAGCTCGAAAAGGAGTGAGAAGAAGAATAACTTATTAAATCTCACCCCTTTTCCCCCAACACTTCTACCATATTTAAAAATCAATTAATTAATAATAATAATACTACCCCAGGCAATTTCCCATAATACCTACAGACATCTATATACATACAACTATTATACACATACAAACTTCATATATGAAGTAACCAAACATAAGTAAACAATTGTAAAGCAATAGACAAACATTAACCCCCACTTGTCAACCATCGCGGTACCCCTTGAAAATTATTTTTTTATATATCATTTTAAAATGATTCATGTTTGTACATTGCTTTAATTCCTCGTTCAATTTGTTCCACACTCCCACTCCACAAACCGAAATACAAAAGGTTTTTCTAGTCGTACGGACTCTTTGTTTCTTAAAATTAAATATTCCTCTTAAATTGTAAACCCCCACACGCTCGTTAAATAATTTTTGAATGTTTCCAGGTAAATTTTTATTTTTGGCCCTAGACATTATCTGAGCTGTTTTGAATGTAACCAAATCTTCTAATTTTAATAATTTTGACTAAAAATAATGGATTCGTATGACCCAGATGCTTGGCATTATGTATAATACGAATTGCTCTTTTTTGCATCATGGTTAATGAGTGTATCGAATTTTTATAGTTATTGCCCCAGACTTCTGCACAATAATTTAAGTAGGATAAGATTAATGTACAATAAAGAATACGGAGTGATTTATGTGGCAATGAATTCGACAGATTCACCACTCTCTGACTAAGGACATTCCTCATCTCCTTCTTAAAGGAATGTCCTTTAGAACTGAGGCTCTGGTCTTAGACCAGGGGTTGCCAACCTTTTTTATCCCATTTACCCCTGGCAACTTTAATAACACATTACAATATTATTTCACTTATTTATGAACAACTAATGATGAACAGATACCAGTATACCAGAACCAAATACAGTCAGTCAATCAGAAAAAATATGTACAAATCCAGAATCAATAAATGTGCCCCCTGGGTAGGCGAAATGTACCCTCTGGGGGGTAAGTTTACCCCAGGCTGGGAACCCTTGTCCGAGATTCTCCCATGAGTGGAAACATCCTAACCACATCCATACTGTTCAAACCTTTCACTATTTGGTGCATTTCAATGAACTCCAGCGAGTACAGGCCCACTGCCATCATAAACGCTCATCATAGATTAACCCACTAATTCCTGGGATCATTGTCGTAAACCTCCTCTGGACCCTCTCCATAGCCAGCACATCCTTCCTCAGATATGGTGCACAAAATTGCTCACTATACTCCAAATGTGGCCTGACCAGCGCCTTATAGAGCCTCAGCATTACATCCCTGTTTTTGTATTCTAGCCCTCTTCAAATAAATGCTACTATTGCGTTTGCCTTCTTTATCACTGATTTGTCTTGCTGATTATTTTTTTGGAAATCCTGCACCAGAATCCCAAGTCCTTTTGCACCTCCGATTTCTGGATTCTCACTCCATTTAGAAATGAGTCTACACCTTTTTTCCCCATTCATCTTTCTCTCAAACTATGTTTTATATCATCCATTGAACTCCAGTTTTTAAACATCTGTTCATTATTCATTCTGCCATAATTTGTTTCTGGCATCCTTATCTATCTCAATTAGCTCCCAGCCCCCACATATGCTGAATCCTCCTTAGTTTAGTTTTAGAGCTACAGCATGGAAACTGGCCCTTTGGCCCATCGAGTCCACGCTGACCAACGATCACCCACACGCTAGTTCTATGTTATTCTACACGCTCGGGGACAATTCAAAGAAACCAATTTACATTAGAGCTGCTGCCTCACAGCGCCAGAGACCCGGGTCAGTTTAGTTTATTGTCACGTTTACCGAGGTACAGAGAAAAGCTTTTTGTTGCGTGCATCCAGTCAGTGGAAAGTCAATACATGATTACAGTCGAGCTATTTACAGCGTACGGATGCATGATCAGGGAATAATGTTTAGTGCAAGATAAACCCAGTAAAGTCCGATCAAATATAGACCAAGGGCCATCAATGAGGTAGATAGTAGTTCTGCACTGCTCTCTGGCTGGGGTAGGATCGTTCAACTGCCTGATTACTGCTGGGAAGAAACTGTCCCTGAATCTGTGTGTTTTCACACTTCTATACCTGATGGGAGAGGGGAAAGAGGGAGTGGCCAGTATGTGACTTGTCCTTGATATTGCTGATGGCCTTGCCGAGGCTGGGAATGAGTTTGATGCTGTGTGCGTGTGGAGTTTGCACGTTCTCCCTGTGACTGTGTGCCTTCTTCTTCGGCTATGTGTGTGTGTGGAGCTTGCATGTTCTCTCTGTGACCCATCCGGAAAGGCATGGCTTCTCCGGATGGGTATGCTGATGGGTTGTGCTTCCTACTCACAGGCTCTTTTCAGACATGGCCACTAACGTGGCCAACGACACCACCGCAGCCACAGCCGCAGACACCGCTGCCGACAACGCCGCGCCAGGTACTGACACTGCCGCCGCCACCGGCACTGATAACACCTCCGCAACCACCGGTGTCGACACTGCCACCAACACCATTGGAGCCAACACCACCGTCGACAAGGCCGCCAACACCACCGTTGACAAGGCCGCCGACAGCACCGTCGACAAGGCCGCCAACACCATCGCAGACACCAGCGCAGACACCACCACAATCGACAAGGCCGTCGACACCACCGCAGACACCAGCGCAGACACCATCGGAGACACCATCGCAGACACCATCGGAGACACCAGCGCAGACACCAGCGCAGACACCAGCGCAGACACCATCGGAGACCCCAGCGCAGACACCATCGGAGACACCACCGCAGACACCATCGCAGACACCACCGCAGACACCTCACAGACACCACCGTCGACAAGGCCGCCAACACCACCGACGACAAGGCCGCCAACACCAGCGCAGACACCACCGTCGATGACACCGCCAATGACACCGCAGCGGACCTGCCTGATGACGTTACCGACTATATGCCCGTGGAGCTGCAAAGAAAGGTAATGGAGACCCTCTGCCTCATGCACAGCATGGTGCCGCAGCCGGAGCATCGGTGCTACCGATATCCTGGTGGGGAGATTTGCAAAGGTTACTGGGGAGACATTAAACTAGAACGGTTGGGGGGAGGGACTCAAATAGAGAAAGCTGTAAGGGGAAAGAAGAAAAAGTTAATAATCAGAAAATAAGAGGTGGTGGGTTTCTTAAATGTGTGAGCAGAGAGACAGAGTGGTGCTAAATGATGGCACAAGCAATAGGTAGCAAGGTGAAAAATAAAAGTGGCTGGCAGACAAATCCAGGGCAAAAATCAAAATGGTATAAGGAGTAAGGGTGTTGTAATAAACAAGCCTGAAGGCTTTGTGTCTCAATGCAAGGAGCATTTTTAACGAGGTGGATGAGTTGAATGTGCAGATGGCTATTAATGACTATGATATAGTTGGGATCACGGAGACATGGCTCCAGGGTGACCGAGGCTGGGAGCTGAACATCCAGGGATATTCAATATTCAGGAGGGATAAACAGAAAGGAAAAGGAGGTGGGGTAGCATTGCTGGTTAGAGAGAAGATTAACGCGATAGAAAGGAAGGACATTAGCTTGGAGGATGTGGAATCGATATGTGTAGAGCTGCGAAACACTAAGGGGCAGAAAACGCTAGTGGGGAGTTGTGTACAGGCCACCTAACAGTAGTGAAGTTGGAGATGGCATCAAACAGGAAATTAGAAATGCGTGAGACATAGGTAAAACAGTTATAATGGGTGACTTCAATCTACATATAAATTGGGTGAATCAAATTGGCAGGGGTGCTGAGGAAGAGGATTTTTTGGAATGTATGTGGGATAGTTTTCAAAACCAACATGTAGAGGAACCAACAAGAGAGCAGGCTATTTTAGACTGGGTATTGAGTAATGAGGAAGGGTTAGTTAGCAGTCGTTTTGTGCGTGGCCCCTTGGGCAAGAGTGACCATAATATGGTTGAGTTCTTCATTAGGATGGAGAGTGACATTGTTAATACAGAAACAAGGGTTCTGAACTTAAAGAATGGCAATTTTAAGGGTATGAGATGTGAATTGGCCAAGATTAACTAGCTATTAATTCTTAAAGGGTTGACCGCGGATATGCAATGGAAGGCATTTAAAGACTGCATTGATGAACCTCAATTGTTCATCCCAGTTTGGCAAAAGAATAAATTAGGGAAGGTAGTGCAGCCGTGGATAACAAGGGAAATCAGGGATAGTATCAAAACAAAAGATGAAGCATACAAATTAGCCATAAAAAGCAGCCTACCAGAGGACTGAGAGAAATTCAGAGTCCAGCAGAGGAGGACAAAGGGCTTAATTAGGAAAGGGGAAATAAATTATGAAAGAAAACTGGCAGGGTACATAAAAACTGCAAACGTTTTTATAGATATGTGAAGAGAAAAAGAGTAGTTAAATGAAATGCAAGTCCCTTGAAGTCAGAAACAGGTGAATTGATCATTGGGAACAAGGACATGGCAGACCAATTGAATAACTACTTTGGTTTTGTCTTCACTAGGGAAGACTTAAGTAATCTGCCGGACCGGGGACCGGGGGTCAAATGAGATGGAGGAACTGAGTGAAATCCAGGTTTTGCCGGGAAGTGGTGTTAGATAAATTGAATGGATTAAAGGCCGATAAATCCCCAGGGTCAGATAGGCTGCATCCCAGAGGACTTAAGGAAGTAGCCCCATAGATAGTGGAGGCATTAGTGATGATAATTTTTCAAAACTCTTTAGATTCTGGAATAGTTCCTGAGGATTGGACGGTAGCCAATGTAACCCCACTTTTAAAAAGGGAGGGAGAGAGAAAACAGGGACTTACAGACCAGTTAGTCTAACATCGGTAGTGGGGAGACTGCTAGAGTCAGTTCTTAAAGATGGGATAGCAGCACATTTGAAAAGTGGTGAAATCATTGGACAAAGTCAGCCAGCATGGATTTATGAAAGGTAAATCATGTCTGACGAATCTTATAAAATTTTTCGAGGATGTAACTAGTAGAGTGGACAAGGGAGAACCAGTGGATGTGTTATATCCGGACTTTCAGAAGGCTTTCGACAAGGTCCCACATTAGTATACAAATTTAAAGCACACGGTATTGGGGGTTCAGTATTGATGTGGATAGAGAACTGGCTGGCAGACAGGAAGCAAAGAGTAGGAGTAAACGGGTCCTTTTCACAATGGCAGGCAGTGACTAGTGGGGTACCGCAAGGCTCAGTGCTGGGACCCCAGCTATTTACAAAATATATTAATGATTTGGACGAGGGAATTGAATGCAACATTTCCAAGTTTGCAGATGACACGAAGCTGGGGGGCAGTGTTAGCTGTGAGGAGGATGCTAGGAGGCTGCAAGATGACTTGGATAGGCTGGGTGAGTGGGCAAATGCATGGCAGTATAATGTGGATAAATGTGAAGTTATCCACTTTGGGGCAAAAACAGGAAAGTAGACTATTATCTGAGTGGTGGCCGGTTTGGAAAAGGGGAGATGTAACGAGACCTGGGTGTCATGGTACACCAGTCATTGAAAGTAGGCATACAGGTGCAGCAGGCAGTGAAGAAAGTGAATGGTATGTTAGCATTTATAGCAAAAGGATTTGAGTATAGGAGCAGGGAGGTTCTACTGCAGTTGTACAGGGTCTTGGTGAGACCACCCCTGGAGTATTGCGTACAGTTTTGGTCTCCTGAATGTTTTCCCAGAATACTGCCTGGATTAGAGGGGTACAGGGAGAGGGTCGGATAGACTTGGATTGTTTCTGTGCCACGTCAGAAGATGAGAGGAGACTTGGCAGATGTATATAAAATGATGAGTGGTTCAGATAGGGCAGACTGTCAGAAACTTTCTCCCCCAGGCTGCAAATGTCCAAGACAAGAGCGGAACTCGCTAACAAAACGTGGGGGGGACAGGGGACACCATTTTTTGGCGGCCACACGCGCACACTCACACACACACACGTGCGAGGCTTTGGAGGCTCAATCCAGCGCTAAATGCAGTACAACTCTGCCGGTCTCACCAGGTTAACCAACAGCCCTGTCTGGACTGACGGGATACCAGCGCTGCTTCTCCGTGCTGGCCATATTTCCTGCAAGTCCAGGAAGGGTTGTAAGCTCACCTGGTGGGACAGGCAGAGTTAGCTGGGTTTAGCGCCGTTTCTCTGCGCTGGCCCGTCTGATTCCCGGCCAAAGATGCCATAGCGGAGGATCTTTGCTGCCGACCACTCTGGCCACCCGCAGGGAGGGGGCGGGGTACTTGGGAGGGGACGGGACAGCGCCGGAGACCCGGCCGGGATCATCCTGGCTTCGGATGAGGCGCAGGTCTGTGCCACTCCTCCCTCCTCCAATCATCACGCTGGATCATGTCCTGCCTCCATTGCCTGCTGACCTATGTCTCTCTTATCCAATCGGCGCCCTCGATCATCAGTCCCATCCCCACTGTCTCGCAGAAAGCGGAGATTTCACCGGGTTTTAAAATCCGGATTCTAAAACTTAGGGGGGATGTCCCCCACCTCTCAAAACATGGAGGGGACGTGTCCCCTCTGCCCCCCCCCCCCCCCCCCCCCGGGTTTTCCACCTCTGGTCCAAGACAACACCTATCCACATCCTCCAGAGATGCTGCCTGACCTGCTGAGAATATAGTTCCGTTTATTATTGTCACGTGTACTGAGGTACAGTGTAAAGCTTTTTTGTTGTGTGCTATCCAGTTAGCGGAAGGACAATACAGGATTACAATCAACCCATCCACACTGTACAGATATAGGATTAAGGGAATATCGATTAGTGCAAGGTAAAGTCTGATTAAAGATAGCCGGAGGGATAGTTTAAGAATAAGGGGTAATTCATTTAGAACGGAGATGAGGAAAAACTTTTTCACACAGAGAGTTGAGAGTCTGTGAAATTCTCTGCCTCAGATGGTGGTGGAGGCGGGTTCTCTGGATGCTTTCAAGAGAGAGCTGGACAGAGCTTTTAAAGATAGCGGAGTCATGGGATATGGGGAGGAACAGGGTATTAATTGTGTATGATCGCCATGATCATGGTGAATAGCAGTGCTGGCTCGAGGGGCCGAATGGCCTACTCCTGCACCAATTGTCTATTGTCTTCAATCAATAATAATGAATGAATAAAAATGTTATTAGCCAAGTATGTCCACATACAAGGAACTTACATTGGAGCTTTGCTCGCAGGTAACAACAAGATATTCAGTAGACAATTAAAAATAAAACATTATAATTTAACCATGCGAAAATAAAGTACCGGAGTAAAAAGAGGCTACAGTCTTTTGGCTGTTGAATAGAGTTACTGCTCTCGGGAAGAAGCTGTTTTTATGTCTGACTGTGGCAGCTTTGATAGTCCGGAGTTGCCTCCCAGAGGGAAGTGATTCAAAGAGTTTGTGGCCGGAGGTGAGCGGCAGAAAACATCTGCCAATGCAGTAGATGGTAGGTGGGGGCTGCTCTCTAGTTGGTGATTGGATGGTTAGAACATAGGACAGTACAGCACAGGAACGGGCCCTTCGGCCCACAATGTTTGTGTCGAACATGACGCCAGGTTAAACTCTCATCTGCCTGAACATGATCCATATCCCTCTCTCCCCTCTAATTCCACATGCCCACCTAAAAGCTTCTTAAGCACCCCTGTCATATCTGCCTCCACCACCTCCCCAGATCAGGCATTCCAGGCCCCCACCACTGCCCCGCGCATCCCCATTAAACTTTCCCCCACTCTCCTTATAGTGATACCCTCTAGTCTTGGACATTTCCAGCCTGGCGTAAAAACATTCTGAATGTCTACCCTAATTGTGCCTCTCATAATTTTATATACTTATAACTGGTCTCCTCTCAACCTCCGACATTGCAGAAAAAACAATGCAGGTCTATCCACCTCGCCCTGTAGCTGAAGCCCTCGAATCCAGGCGACTTTCTGGTAAAACATTTTGTTTACAAAAAGGTAGAACCTTTTCCTCGTAAAAACATTTTGTGCTGCGCACGTCCATCTAATGCGTTCTAATGAGGGGTGGATGCAAGGAACTGCAGATGCTCGTTTACATAAAAAGACAAAGTGCTGGAGTAACTCCGCAGTCGCTGGGGGGCCTGGTCTGGAGAAAGGCAGGTTTGTGATCCTGTGTGGAGGTTAGGTAAGTGGAGAAGCTTTGATTGAGCGTGTGGATCCTGTGGAAGGATAAAGTGAAGCTGAGATCTATGGAGTGAGCTGACTTATTCCAGCACTTTGTGGTGCAGCGGTAGAATTGCTGTCTTACAGCGCCAGAGACCTATGTTTGATCCTGACCACGGTGCTGCCTGTACGGAATTTACGTTCACCCTGTGACCACGTGAGTTTACCCCGGGTGCTCCAGCTTCCCCTCACACTCTAAAGACGTGTACGTTTGTAGATTACTTGGCTTCTGCAAGTTGTAAATTGTCCCTGGTGTGTAGGATAGTGTGTGGGGATCGCTGGTCGGTGTGGACTCGGTGGGCTGAAGAGCCTTTTCCCGCACTGTATCTGTAAAGTCACTCAAATAAGACTTGGCTGCGCTTTAAGCAGTTGTGTTATGCAGATGCAATACATTACAAGTGAAGCTTTGCATGTTGCTAGTGCATCACACCAATATTTAGTTTAGTTTACGTTAGACAAACAGTCCCTTCGGCCCACCGAGTCTGTGCCGACCAGCGATCACCCCATTCAATAGTTCTTTGCTACACACTAAGGACAATTTACAGAAGCTAAATAACCAATAACCCTGCACATCTTTGGGATGTGATAGGAAATGGGATATGACAATAAAACATTCATGACTCTTGAAACCGGAGGAAACCCACGTGTTCACACGGCAAATGTGCAAACTCCGCATGGACAGCTCCTGAGGTCAGGATCGAATCCTGGCCTCTGGATTGTGAGGCAGCAACTAATCTCATGATTTTATACACGTCTATAAGATCACCACTCATCCTATATAGAGGATGGGAGCAGCCTGGCTTGAGGATAGAACTGAAAAGTTGGATTAGAAATATCTAAATTCCCATCCTTACTGTTTTGTTTTCCAGCGGAACGCATCCCAATCGATGGGCAAGGCCTCCCGGTTAACATCGTTTCTCTGCAACATTTGTTGCTGGCCTTGCTGCCTCAGGGACACCAAAGGTTCCCACAGCTCCACACACCTCACAAACGTCATCATTAAGGTCCGCCTCGAAAACGGCCGTGGAAAGGCGTCTAAAAAAATAAAGGTAGGTGCATGGCATTCTTCCACGGCTCAGATACTACTTTATAGCAGAGACACAGCATGGAAACAGGCCCTTCGGCCCACTGATTCCGTGCTGACCAACGGTTGGATAGGATGCACTAGTTCATGCATGCTACGGACAATTTACTGAAGCCAATGAATCCACAATCCCATATATCTTTGAAGTGTGGGAGGAAACTGGGGCACTGGTGTTAGTCAGGGGTTATGGGGAGAAGGCAGGAAAATGGGGTTAGGAGGGAGATAAAGATCTGCCATGATTGAGTGGCAGATTAAGCTCGATGGGCCGAATGGCCAAACTCTACTTCTATGACCGTATGAGCACCCGAAGAAAACCCCATGCAGTCACAGGGAGAACATACAAACTCCCCACAGACAGCAGCCACAGTCAGGATGGAACCCGGGTCTCCGGCGCTGTATGGCAGCACATCTACCATTGCTGCAATATATTTGTGACTTCTGAATAAAACATTTGGAAATGTGAAAAGTTGAAAACACAGGAGCTTGTTTCCGTGCTGTTTAGTTCAAAGTCTACAACAGACGCAAACTTTAATGAGATTCTGGTTTCTCTCATAAGGGGCAAGAGTCAGAGGATATAGAGTGATGCAGTGTGGCCCTTTGGCCCATCTTGCCCACAGTAAAGTTGCCCACAAGCAATACATTACAAGTGAAGCTTTGCATGTTGCTAGTGCATCACACCAATATTTAGTTTAGTTTACGTTAGACAAACAGTCCCTTCGGCCCACTGAGTCTGTGCCAACCAGCGATCACCCCATTCATTAGTTCTTTGCTACACACTATGGACAATTTACAGAAGCTAAATAACCAATAACCCTGCACATCTTTGGGATGTGATAGTAAATGGGATATGACAATAAAACATTCATGACTCTTGAAACCGGAGGAAACCCACGTGTTCACACGGCAAATGTGCAAACTCCGCATGGACAGCTCCTGAGGTCAGGATCGAACCCTGGTCTCTGGATCTGTGAGGCAGCAACTAATCTCATGATTTTATACACGTCTATAAGATCACCACTCATCCTATATAGAGGATGGGAGCAGCCTGGCTTGAGGATAGAACTGAAAAGTTGGATTAGAAATATCTAAATTCCCATCCTTACTGTTTTGTTTTCCAGCGGAACGCATCCCAATCAATGGGCAAGGCCTCCCGGTTAACATCGTTTCTCCGCAACATTTGTTGCTGGCCTTGCTGCCTCAGGGACACCAAAGGTTCCCACAGCTCCACACACCTCACAAACGTCATCATTAAGGTCCGCCTCGAAAACGGCCGTGGAAAGGCGTCTAAAAAAATAAAGGTAGGTGCATGGCATTCTTCCACGGCTCAGATACTACTTTATAGCAGAGACACAGCATGGAAACAGGCCCTTCGGCCCACTGATTCCGTGCTGACCAACGGTTGGATAGGATGCACTAGTTCATGCATGCTACGGACAATTTACTGAAGCCAATGAATCCACAATCCCATATATCTTTGAAGTGTGGGAGAAAACTGGGGCACTGGTGTTAGTCAGGGGTTATGGGGAGAAGGCAGGAAAATGGGGTTAGGAGGGAGATAAAGATCTGCCATGATTGAGTGGCAGATTAAGCTCGATGGGCCGAATGGCCAAACTCTACTTCTATGACCGTATGAGCACCCGAAGAAAACCCCATGCAGTCACAGGGAGAACATACAAACTCCCCACAGACAGCAGCCACAGTCAGGATGGAACCCGGGTCTCCGGCGCTGTATGGCAGCACATCTACCATTGCTGCAATATATTTGTGACTTCTGAATAAAACATTTGGAAATGTGAAAAGTTGAAAACACAGGAGCTTGTTTCCGTGCTGTTTAGTTCAAAGTCTACAACAGACGCAAACTTTAATGAGATTCTGGTTTCTCTCATAAGGGGCAAGAGTCAGAGGATATAGAGTGATGCAGTGTGGCCCTTTGGCCCATCTTGCCCACAGTAAAGTTGCCCACAAGCAATACATTACAAGTGAAGCTTTGCATGTTGCTAGTGCATCACACCAATATTTAGTTTAGTTTACGTTAGACAAACAGTCCCTTCGGCCCACCGAGTCTGTGCCGACCAGCGATCACCCCATTCAATAGTTCTTTGCTACACACTAAGGACAATTTACAGAAGCTAAATAACCAATAACCCTGCACATCTTTGGGATGTGATAGGAAATGGGATATGACAATAAAACATTCATGACTCTTGAAACCGGAGGAAACCCACGTGTTCACACGGCAAATGTGCAAACTCCGCATGGACAGCTCCTGAGGTCAGGATCGAATCCTGGTCTCTGGATCTGTGAGGCAGCAACTAATCTCATGATTTTATACACGTCTATAAGATCACCACTCATCCTATATAGAGGATGGGAGCAGCCTGGCTTGAGGATAGAACTGAAAAGTTGGATTAGAAATATCTAAATTCCCATCCTTACTGTTTTGTTTTCCAGCGGAACGCATTCCAATCGATGGGCAAGGCCTCCCGGTTAACATCGTTTCTCTGCAACATTTGTTGCTGGCCTTGCTGCCTCAGGGACACCAAAGCCACCGTCACCAAAGGTTCCCACAGCTCCACACTTCCTCGGTCGATGGAAAATGTCATAATTAAGGTCCGCCTCGAAAACGGCCGTGGAAAGGTGTCAAAAAAAATAAAGGTAGGTGCATGGCATTCTTCCACGGCTCAGATACTACTTTATAGCAGAGACACAGCATGGAAACAGGCCCTTCGGCCCACTGATTCCGTGCTGACCAACGGTTGGATAGGATGCACTAGTTCATGCATGCTACGGACAATTTACTGAAGCCAATGAATCCACAATCCCATATATCTTTGAAGTGTGGGAGGAAACTGGGGCACTGGTGTTAGTCAGGGGTTATGGGGAGAAGGCAGGAAAATGGGGTTAGGAGGGAGATAAAGATCTGCCATGATTGAGTGGCAGATTAAGCTCGATGGGCCGAATGGCCAAACTCTACTTCTATGACCGTATGAGCACCCGAAGAAAACCCCATGCAGTCACAGGGAGAACATACAAACTCCCCACAGACAGCACCCACAGTCAGGATGGAACCCGGGTCTCCGGCGCTGTATGGCAGCACATCTACCATTGCTGCAATATATTTGTGACTTCTGAATAAAACATATGGAAATGTGAAAAGTTGAAAACACAGGAGCTTGTTTCCGTGCTGTTTAGTTCAAAGTCTACAACAGACGCAAACTTTAATGAGATTCTGGTTTCTCTCATAAGGGGCAAGAGTCAGAGGATATAGAGTGATGCAGTGTGGCCCTTTGGCCCATCTTGCCCACACCGGCCACGTGTCCCACCTGCCTGCATTTGGCCCATATCCCTCCAAACTTGTCATATCCATGTACCTGTCCAATTGCTTCTTAAACGTTGTGATAGTCAATACCTCAACTTCCTCCTCTGGCAGCTCGTTCCATACACCCACCTCAACGTGAGAGGGGAAAGATTTAGAAACATAGAGACATAGAAAATAGGTGCAGGAGTGGGCCATTCGGCCCTTCAAGCCTCCACCGCCATTCAATATGATCATGGCTGATCACCCAACTCAGTATCCTAAACCTGCCTTCTCTCCATACCCCCTGATCTCTTTAGCCACAAGGGCCACATCTAAGTCCCTCTTAAATATAGCCAATGAACTAGTCTCAACTACCCTCTGTGGCAGAGAATTCCACAGATTCACCACTCTGTGTGTGGAACCTGTAATATGGACCTGAGGGGCAGCTTTTTCACACAGGTGGGTGTAGTGGTACAGAAGGCTGAGGTGATCGTATCGAGGTGTATAACATCATGAGGGGAATAGAAAGAGTGAATGCAGAGGGTGTTTTATCCCGGGAGGGGAATCAAGACAAGAGGACATGGGTTTAAGGCGAGAGGGTGAAGATTTAATAGGAATCTGAGGGGTGTTAGGTTTTGGGTGCGAGCTGCCAGAGGAGGTAGTTGTGGCAGGAACTACACAATATTTAAAAGTCAACTGAACAGGTAGATGGGTAGAAAATGTTTCAAGGGGTATGGGCCAAACGTGGGCAGGCAGGACTGGCGTAGAAAATGGGCATCTTGGCTGGTTTGGGGAAATTGTGTTGAAAGGCCTGTTTCTGTGGTTCATGGTGCTAAGGGTATAATGGTTTGAAAGATGCTCTGTATATGACTCCTGGAATGTGATTGGGGACACTCTTATCTTTCATTGCCTTGGACTCCCTGTAGTTTGAAATGGGAGGAGCGAATATAGATCCTAATATCAAGTAGGGTTAATTATTTGTTCAAAAGATGATCCTTTGCCAAACATGGTGTGAAGGCATCAGAAAAATCAATCTAAATGCCAATAATTTAAAATTAACGAGACCTTTGCCTACTGCAGTGGATGTTGTAACTACATTAGAGTTATAGTGTTGGAAACAGGTCCTTTGTCCCACCGAGTGCACGCCGACCATAAATCACCCCGTACACTAGCGCTATACTACACACTAGGGACAATGTACAATTTACAGAAGCCAATCAACCTGCAAACATGCACGTCTTTGGAGTGTGGGAGGAAACCAGGGCACCGGTTTCCCCAAACCAGCCAAGATGCCCATTTTCTATGCCAGTCCTGCCTGCCCAGGGCACCGGGAGAAAACCCACACGGTCACAGGAAAACGTACAAACTCCGTGCAGACAGTACCCGTAGTCAGGATTGAACCGGGTCTCAGGCGCTGTATGTAAGGCGGCAGCTTTGTACCACCCAATTGTTAGCAACCTTATCCGCATCTGTTGTAGACCAAGTAAACAATAGAAAGATTTCAACTCCACCCGATTTGTTTCTTTGTAATACAGTCCACTTTAATTTCTGTTGCCACAGAGGCTGTAGGTAGCAATGTTACAAAGTGTTGCGATTTAAAAATCAAGTCTGCAATTTATCCCATCAGATAAAGCACAAAAAGAAGTTTAATTTGACACCTAATTCACTTTCATATCTTCAGTATTAAAAAAAGTTATGGCCATTTTTATACTCGGAAATTAGCATCTTGTTCCCTATTGCTTTTCCATTGACTTAACTCAAAAGCTGTGACAGTCAAAAGCCCACAACTTTCTTAAAAATTAAGAGAACTGAATGAAATTTTCAGTTATTATAGATTGAACCATTCTGAAACAAATATGAAACAATCTTACTTGGATTACCCGAAATTAAAGCATATAATTAGTTAGTTGCCTAATTGTAGCTAATTACAAAATTCAATTACTAGATCTAAACATCTATCCATTTCTTAAAAGATTAACTTTTTTAAATAGCCTAAGTGTCCAAATAACATTCACACATGAATTCGCAATATAACATGATTTTTAAATCTCATTGTCATGAATTTATAGGCCAAATGGAAGGAATTCAATGTTTAATTCCCGTAAATTAATGGGCATTTAAATCATCTTGCGAGTGGGTTTTAGTTTGTGGAACGCGATTGATTGGAACGTTGCGGTTGCAGTGAATTTGAACCCCATATCGGCAGGATAAACACTGCCGGGTTCGTATGGAGCCAAAGTCCCATTTTCGCCGATTACTTTGGTTTAAAGTAATCAGAAGAAGCAAGTTATATGTAAAATATATGACTTACATTATGTTTTGTCCCCTACTTGAGATCCATCTCGTTGTAGGCATTGAGGGCGTTAGAAATATCTTTTTATTTTACTCCAGCGATTAAATTGTCCCGCAATTATTTTCTAAACTTCCGAGAATGGAAGTCCAGTTGATTGTTCTGCAGCAGCTGGCAGCCTGAGGAAGTTTGCCTCCGACGGGCAGGAGAAAACGGCATTTTAATCCCTCCTCCTCAAAGCCACCAAAGTGGCTCACACGGCCAGTGGCAGAACTGCAGCGCCGCTGAAGATAAGATTTGTAACATCGCTAACTTAGAGGCCATGTCAGGCATAGATAGATTCTTGATTAGTATGGATGTCAGAGGTTATGGGGAGAGGGCAGGAGAATGAGGTTAGGAGAGAGAGAGATGATCAGCCATGACTGAATGGCCTAATTCTACTCCTATTCCTTATGAACACGGCAGCAGACAGCATCCGTAATCGGGGTCGAACCCAGGTCTCTCGTGCTGTACGGCAGCAACTCTGCTGCTGCACCACCGTCACTCCCTACATTTCCTTGATTTTCTGCCTTGTGGCTCTTTTGAAAGATTACTGGTATATTATCTAGTTACAAACTGAAACCAAGAACCCTGCAGAGGATCCAGGGATGTCGTCTTGGTTCGCTAATTGAATACCTTTTATTGCCGATTTTGCAGAGTAAATTACTTCTACTTTGCAGGAAGCTTAGTTTAATTTATTGTCATGTGCCCAGTGAAAAACTTTTGTTGTGTGCTAACCAGTCAACAGAAAGACAATACATGATTACAATCGAACCATCCACAGATGATAAAGGGAATAAAGTGAATAACGTTTAGTGCAAGATAAAGTCACTAAAATCCGATTGAAGATAGTCCGAGCATCTCCAAAGAGGAAGCGAGTAGCTCAAGGCCACTCTCTGGTTGTTGGTGGAATGGTTCAGTTGACTCATAACAGAAAGTGGGATAACATTATAATAATAATAATAGTAATACATTTTATTTATGGGCGCCTTTCCAGAGTCTCAAGGACACCTTACAAAAATTTAGCAGGTAGAGGAAAAACATGTAAGCGGAATGAAATAAACAGTAGAGACATGACTAGTACGCAAAGTAAAGACATAATTCAATACAAAACACAATATGAGGCAATTCAAGCACAGATGAAAAGGGAGGGGGACGTGGGGCTAAGGATAGGCAGAGGTGAAGAGATGGGTCTTGAGGCGGGACTGGAAGATGGAGAGGGACACGGAATTATGGATCAATTGGGGGAGGGAGTTCCAGAGCCTGGGAGCTTCCCTGGAGAAGGCTCTGTCCCCAAAACTGCAGAAGTTGGACGTGTTTGGAGTGGAGACCGGCTGATGTGGATCTGAGGGACCGTGAGGGTTGGTAGGGCGAGAGGAGGTCAGTGAGATATGGGGGGACCAGATGGTGGAGGGCTTTGTAGGTGAGGACCAGGATTTTGTAAGTGATCCGGTGGGAGATGGGAAGCCAATTAAGTTGTTTGAGGTCTGGAGTGATGTGATGCCAGGATTTGGTGTGGGTGATAAGTCGGGTGGCTGCGTTCTGGACCAGTTGGGGTCGGTTGATGTAGATGGAGGTGATGCCAAGGAGAAGTGAGTTGCAATAGCCCAGACGGGAGGAGATGAAGGCATGGATGAGTCTTTCAGCAGCGGGAGGTGTGAGAGAGGGTCTGAGTTTGGCGATGTTGCGGAGATGAAAGAAGGAGGTTTTAATGACATGGCGGATGTGAGGCTCAAGGGAGAGGGTGGAATCAAAGATCACGCCAAGGTTGCGGGCCTGGGGAGATGGGGAGACAGTGGTGCCGTCGATGGTGAGAGTGGAGTTATTGATTTTGCTGAGTGTGGATTTGGAGCCTATGAGGAGGAATTCTGTTTTATCGCTGTTGAGTGTGAGGCAGTTATGTTGCATCCAGGTTTTTAAACAGGAGTTGATATGGGAGGGGGGGGGGGGGATTTGGTGCCGAGGTAGATCTGGGTGACATCAGTGTAACAGTGGAAGTCCAGGTTGAAGTGACGGAGTATCTGACCAAGGGGGAGGATGTAGATGATGAAGAGGAGGGGGCCGAGTACGGAGCATTGGGGAACGCCTTGAGTAACTGTGGCTGTAGCAGAGGTGTGGTTATGGAGCGAGATGAAGTGGGATCTGTTGGAAAGGAAGGAACAGAGCCAGCTGAGTGCAGAACCTTCAATGCCAAGGTCCCCAAGTCTGGTAAGCAGGATTTTATGGTTCACTGTATCGAAGGCTGCACTCAGGTCGAGGAGGATGAGGATGTTGAGGGAACCAGTGTCAGCAGAGGTGAGGAGGTCGTTGAAAGGGTATGAAAGGGTATTCAATGTATGGTGTGAACTCGATGGTCTGAAGGGCCTGTTTCCATTCTGTATCTCTAAACTTAACTGACCGCAGGCCCGAGGATTGCAAACGACTGGTCAAATAGTGGGGTAGCATTTTTCTAAGATACACACAAAATACTGGAGTAACTCAGCAGGTCAGACGGCATTTGAGGAGAGAAGGAATGGGTGACGTTTCGTGTCGAGACCCTTCTTCAAACTGAGAGGCAGGGGAAATGGAGTCTGAAGATATGGAAGGGTGAGGTGTGAAAATGACAGATCAAAGCAGACGATGTGGATTGAAGCGGAGCATTTTTCTAACACTTGTTTGTTTTCTGGTAAGAGATTGTTAAATTCCTTTCAGTAGATCCTCAGTGCCACCCCACTCAATACACCTAGCATCTGAAGTAAACACTTTTTCCCTTCCTCTCCAGGTGACCGATGAAGAAAGATCCCCAGCCGTCATCCAGCGAGCCATGGCTAAGTTCAATCTGGATGGCGACTGGCAGGATTATCACCTTGTCCTGATCGTCACCAAAGACAGAGGTGAGGAATAAAACATAGGTTGCTTGATGCTGGAAGAGTAACAATATTCCTCCTAAACTCAATGTGTTGGAGGAGCTCAGCATATCAAGGTTATTATATTAAGCACTATGTTCAGCATATTAAGTTACAGAGAAAGGTTGAACAAGTTAGGTCTTTATTCTTTGGAGCGCAGAAGGTTAAGGGGGGACTTGATAGAGGTCTTTAAAATGATGAGAGGGATAGATAGAGTTGACGTGGATAAGCTTTTCCCATTGATGGTAGGGAAGATTCAAACAAGAGGACATGACTTGAGAATTAAGGAACAGAAGTTTAGGGGTAACATGAGGGGGAACTTCGTTACTCAGAGAGTGATGGCTGTGTGGAATGAGCTTTCAGTGGAAGTGGTAGAGGCAGGTTCGATTTTATCATTTAAAAATAAATTGGATAGTTATATGGACGGGAAAGGAATGTTGTGAGTGCAGGTAGATGGGACTAGGGGAAAATAAGTGTTCGGCACGGACTAGAAGGGCCGAAATGGCCTGTTTCCATGCTGTAATTGTGATCTGGTTGTATGGTTATAAGGTGGCACAGCGGTAGAGTTGCTGCCTTAGAGCATTAGAGAACCCATTTCCATCCTGACTCCAGGTGCTGTCTGTACGGAATTTGTACGTTCTCCCATGACCGCAGGGGTTTTCTCCGGGTGCTCCGGTTTCCACCCACCCTCCAAAGACGTGCAGGTTTGTAGGTTAATTGGCTTCCATAAAATATTTGTCTCTGGTGTGTAGGATAGTGCTAGTGTACAGGTGATGGCAGGTCCACATGGACTCGATGGGCCAAAGAGACTGTTTTTCCATGCGTGTGACTACTAAAATACTGAACAAAATGAAACTAAATTATCTGTGGAGGGAATGGGCAGGTGACATTTCAGGTTGAAACCTTTCATATTGGATATGGAACCCACATCCAGTTCGGGTTGAGTTTGAAGAAGGGCCCCAACACAAAACGTCGCCTGTCCATGCCTTCCAATGCGTGGAAGCAGGCACTTTGGCCTTACACGCCCATGCTGAACAACATGCAACATCTACACTAGTCCCACCTGCCTGCGTTTGGCCCATGGCCCTCTAAACCAATGCTATCCATCCAGCTGTTTTTAAACATTGTGATACTTTTCTTTAGAGATACAGCATAGAAACCACTGGCCCATTGAGTCCACGCCGACCATCCTTCACACTACTTCTATGTGATCACACTTTCTCTCCCACACCATACACAATAGTTACCATTTTTACAGAGGCCCATTAACCTACAATTGTAGATGGGATATGAAGGACTCGGAGCACCCGGAGGAAACGCATGCGGTCATGCGGTGAAAAGGTGGTCAGGATGGAACCCGGGTCTCTGGCACTCTGAGGCAGTGGCTCTGCCTGCTGAGCCTCTGTGCTGTACACAGAAACAGGCCTTTCAGCACACCAAGTCCACGCTAACCATCGATCTATCTGTCCACACTAGTTCCATGTTATCCCACTTTGTCATCCACTCCCTTCTTCTTCTTCTTCTATGTAGTGTTTTTTTGGCGGTTGGCAAACAACATTTTAGTGCATTGCCGCCACCAACTGGTATGGAGTGTGGATCAAATAATATTATTACATATACTAATAACCTATATCTTTCTGAACAAATTGGTTACCCTGAGAAAAAGCAGTAGGATTTGATAGCACTTGTATGAATTTTTTTGTAAAATATCTATTAAATCAAATTGTACTTTTTCTTTTGTGAATTGTTCATTCATTTATCTTCTTTCTTCCTCATACCTCTCACAATGTATAATGACATGCTCTATTGTCTCTTCTTGCCCACAGTATTCACATCTGCCTGTATTATGCTTGCCTATTATAAAAAGTGCACTGTTCAGACCAGTGTGTCCAAATCTGATTCTTGAAGTTACTGTCTCCTCTTTTCTGTTTTTTCCTGCACATCTCATCTCTCCCACTTTCCTCTGGACTCTGTAGAAGCACCGTCCTTTCCACTCTTCCTCCCATTGCTTTTGCCATCTTTCCTTCAGTCTTTGCTTAATAATGTCTTTGATTTCAGTTTTACCTATGTTAATACTTAAATCAATCTTACTTCTTTTTGTTACCTCTTTTGCTACCTTATCTGCCATTTCGTTTCCTCTAATGCCAATGTGTGCTGGTACCCATAAAAATATGACTAAGCCCCATCATTTGAATTCTGAATAGTATTTGTTGTATTTCAATCAAAATGTCTGGTCTACTGTCTGAATGACTGTGCTGTCATCCACTCCCTACTCACTAGGGGCAATTTACAGAGACCAATTAAACAATTAGTGAAAATTTATAGAGACCAATTAAACAATTGAAAGTAGGCATGCAGGTGCAGCAGGCAGTGAAAAAAGCCAATGGTATGTTAACATTCATGACAAAAGGATTTGAGAATAGGAACAGGAAAGTTCTACTGCAGTTGTACAGGGTCTTGGTGAGACCACACCTGGAGTATTGTGTACAGTTCTGGTCTCCAAATCTGAGGAAGGACATACTTGCCTTAGAGGGAGTACATAGAAGGTTCACCAGACTGATTCCTGGGATGTCAGGACTTTCATATGAAGAAAGACTGGATAGACTCGGCTTGTACTCGCTAGAAATTAGAAGATTGAGGGGGGATCTAATAGAAACTTAAAAATTCTTAGGGGGTTGGACAGGCTAGATGCAGGAAGATTGTTCCCAATGTTGGGGAAGTCCAGAACAAGGGGTCACAGTTTAAGGATAAGGGGGAAATCTTTTAGGACCGAGATGAGAAAAACAGTTTTCATGCAGAGAGTGGTGAGTCTCTGGAACTCTCTGCCACAGAAGGTAGTTGAGGTCAATTCACTGGCTATATTTAACGATTTGTTCGTAGAGATTCCTTCCAGTTTTAAAACAAAAGATAGCGGGGAATGATCTGAAATCGTATTGGTGTGGTATTTAGGGTTAAGAGTATAAGGGATTAGTTTTGAATCCACTAGGAAATAGTCTATACGTGAGTATGTTTTATGCACCATTGAATAAAACGAGTATTCCCTTCCAGTCGAGTTCGCGATCCTCCAAACGATTTGTATTTGTGTTTTTTATATATGTATTTAAGAGTTCACTAGTTTTAGATTTCATATTACCTCTTTGTTTTTGCGTTGATTTATCTAAATACGGATCTAAAGCACAGTTGAAGTCTCCTCCAATTATAACATTTTGGTAGTTAGATTCTGCGATTTTATTCAGAATTTTATTAACAAAATTGATGATTATCAAAATTGGGCGCATATATGTTTACCAAGGTGATTGGCGTAGCATAAATCTCTCCTGTGACTATGCGTTTATTGTAGAAAAGAAATGTCCGTATTATATGATTTCAACTAAGCTAGTATTTTGCCCCCTTTAATTGGTTCATTAATATCCCTTATATTCCAGCTACACAGTGTGATTCCTCTCATTTTCTTTTGTTTATCATCTTGCATTTTCTCTGATTTTAGTACCTTTATTTATTACGGTGCATCCGTAGCAGGACTCTGGATAGTTGGGGGGGCGTTTATATTATTAACTTCCTTGGTAGATCCCTTTTGCGATTTTCCTTGAAAAAAAAACACGTAATAGTGACATATTGTGATAAAAAAAAAAATTTGCCAGGTAAAATTACAGTGTCTGAAGTGTTCGACACTGTAATGCGTGTCCCACACGTCTGTGGGGTCCGACATTTATTCGACTTCCGAAATTGATGATGTACTGTTAGCTCCGCTCTTTTTATTATTCTGTCCCTAAGAAGGCGGTGCCGTTTCAAATTCAGCTAAATTTCACCCATTACCTTAGCTATATCTGTATATTTATATATATATTTCATCAGCCAGTATCCGATCTGTGTTCAGCTGCTGTGAAATTTATTTATCTACCGCTTTCATCTACTAATTATTTATAGTTAGTTATATCTTTGATAAAAGTAAGCTGTTAGCTGTAAGGGTTAACCAGAAACAGGCTCCTGGAATTATGCCAGGTGCCCGAGTCTCCTCCCTTCTTCACACGAACTACATATCCCTTATCCTTTCAATGTTATCTACTTTAATTCTAAAATTAGTCATCTCTATATATGAACTAGTCTGTCTTATAAGCACATTATTACATTTTACCCATTATATAGTTCAGGTTAGTTTCCATTTATATTTCTATATTAGTATTTGTTAGTTATTGTTAATTCTCTATATTTTGTAAAAGTGTTTTAAAATCTTGATTCGCCATTCGACCTTGGGGTGTTTTCCACATTCGGCTCTGATGTTCATCTTTGGTTAGCTCATCAGTCTTTCCTTCATTCAGGGATGTCCTTAAGTTAAATTCCAGAGCATCCAAAGGAGATAAGATGTCTAGACAAACGCACGTGGAAATTTGGTTCCATTTTAAACTTTTAGAGAGTGTTGTTTCTTTCCTTGTCTTCGGGTATTCTCTGTGAGATAATAAAAGGCAAGAAAATGTCCATATCCTCCCGCAGGTGTGGTTAATCTTCTGTTTCTGCCTTTGCGACAATCTCTTTGGCATATTTATAAGATGCGTCCGAGTTAGTGAAGGTTTTCTCTTTTCCCTTGGCCGTATAAAAAACGCCACATCTAACATCTTTGACTCCATAGAGAATCTGTCTTGTCTGTTCAAACTTTTTTCTCTTTTGAACGATCTCAAAGGGATAATCCCGCAGGAGTTTGATAGTGTCTTGTCCAAAAGTCATCTTCACTCCATATTTGATTTTTTTCATCAGGTCCTCAAGTGCTGAAATGTCCCGAAGTTTGACTATGATCTGTCGTGGGTGGGCTGGATCTGCTTGTGCTCTTGGCTTAAATCTCGGTACTCGATGTGCCACTTCAATT
>JAWMAR010000666.1:702103-807103 GCA_036785375.1 Leucoraja ocellata
TCGCCCAGTCTACGTTTGGAAATGTACTGATTGTTTATTTTCTCTTCTGTCCCCAGCGGTGGTCATTCGTGAAGACACAAATATATTTTATGCGGTCGGCCCCCTTGCCAAAGGACATTTTGTTCTGACAAGAAATATCTGAAAAAAACCTTGATCGGCCAACGGTGGTGACAAATAGTCTCAACATTATAGTCGGATTTTTATAGAAGGGTTAATTGGTGTCGACATTGGGATCTGTCATGGAGGGGCAGTCGCAACTATCTGCAAGGTGGCATTTATAACTTTTCTCTCCTTTTATTCTGGAATAACGTTGTAACACACTCACCCACTCACTATCCGACTATCTTACCAACTCTCTCACTCACCCACTCAATCTCACCCAACACCAACCATCATCACCGTCACTCACTCTCAATCACCTGTCACTAACTCGTCACTCACTCTCAATCACCCGTCACTCACTCATTTCCACCCGTTACGCAACCATCAATCACCCGCCCTCCTCACCGGGCCCCTCTCTCTCCCCCCCTCTCTCTCTCTCCCCCCCTCTCTCTCTCTCGCCCCCCCCTCTTTCTCCCCTCTCTCTCCCCCCTCTCTCTCCCCCCTCTCTCTCCCCCCTCTCTCTCTCCCCCTCCCTCTTCCCCCTCCCTCTTCCCCCTCCCTCTCGCTCCCCTCTCTCTCCCCCCTCTCTCTCTGCCCCCTCTCACCCCCCTCTCTCTCTTCCCCCATCTCTCTCTCCCCCCCTCTCTCTCTCCCCCCCTCTCTCTCTTCCCCCATCTCTCTCTCCCCCCCTCTCTCTCCCCCCTCTCCCTCTCTCTCTCTCCTCTCTCTCTCTCCCCTCTCTCTTCCCCCCCCCTCTCTCCCCCCCTCTCTCTCTCTCTCCCCCACCCCCCCTCTGTCTCCCCCCCCCTCTCTCTCTCTCTCTCCCCCTCTCTCTCTCCTCACCGGGCCTCGCCTTACTCGCTCACTCACACTCACCACTCTCATTCACTAACATACTCACTCACACTCATACTCACTCTCTCACTGTCACTCTATCTCTCTCTATATCTGTCTCTCTCTATCTCCAGTGAGCAAGTGTTCAAAGAAGCTCACATACAAAGATCTGGAGTTCTCTCTTGCTTCCTTCACCGTTGTAACTTTGCTGAAACACCAGTAACTCATATGTTCATCAGACACGGACCGCCCCGAACTACCATATTGGACACAGATGTGAAACACAAATTGCCTGCGGTGTCAGTGAAAACCTTCTGTATGTATATTTTTTGTAAATAGTTTTCAATATTCCTTGTTTTTAATTAGTTTTTAAGAAATAGCTATTATTAATGAATTTCAGTGCAACAATTTGTTTTTTGAAATAAACATTTGAGAGATGTAACGCTCAGGAAAACAAAAGAGCTCATTGTCGACTTCAGGAGGCACAGCACCGACTTAGCCCCCCTACACATCAACGGCGAGTGTGTGGAGAGGGTCAACACCTTCCGGTTTCTCAGCGTCCATATCGCTGCTGATATCCTGGACGGGCAACACGACAGCGGTCATCAAGAAGGCTCAGCAGCGGCTGCACTTCCTGAGGGTCCTCAGGAAGCACAACCTGGACTCTAACCTGCTGCTGACCTTCTACCGCTCGTCCATCGAGAGCCTGCTGACATACTGCATTACAGCATGGTATGGCAGCTGCACCATGGCAGACAGGGAGAGGCTTCAGAGGGTAACTAGGACAGCACAGAGGATCATTGGCTGCCCTCTCCCCTCCCTGATGGACATCCACACCTCCCGCTGCCTTAGCAGGGCAAAGAAGATCATCAAAGACAGCTCCCATCCTGCGTTTGGACTGTTCGACCTGCTGCCCTCTGGAAGGCGCTATAGGTACTTCAAATCCAGGACAAATAGACTCAGGAATAGTTGCTTTCCGAGAATTATAACTACTATTAATTCTAATTTACACATGCACTGATTTCACTGCCCAACACCACGGACTTCCATCTGTATATATGTATGTAGTGCCACAGAAATTGTGCACCTATTCCCGCCCCATCCCCCCCCCCCTCCTTCTCCCTTCTGTTTTTTATTTTTTCTGTTTCTTGTTTTTTGTGCTAAATTGTATGTATGCACTGAGTACGAGCAGCTTTCATTTTCACTGTACATGTATAGTGACAATAAATGGCATATCTCTATATCTCTCTTGGCTTTGGTGGCTGTTATTTTTCTGCTCTGACCTTAACCACTGCTCTCTGCATGTTGTTTATTTGTTGTTCTGAGTTTAGTTCCATGGTATGGATTAGGTATTGGCAGTACTGCCATCTCTTACACATCACTGATCCAAGCACAAGCCTGATTTCCCAATAAGTTGTTCATGCGCTATTTATGGTAACTCCCTTCAATAACATTATGGAGATAGACCCAAAGTAGCTGGAGTAAGTCAATGGGCCAGGCAACATATCTGGAGAAAAACGCTGGGTCATTTTGTTTAGTTTAGAGATACAGCACGGAAACCGTCACCTTCAGCCACTGAGTCCATGCCGATCAGCGATCCCCACACACTAACACTATCCTATACACACTTACTTACTTAGACTTAGTTCCTCCCACACTGTTGAGTGCATTGGGCAGCAAGCCTTGGCCATTCTGTTTGGTTATGTGCGACGTCTTCCACCCTCGATAGGTTAGCGTCCCGGGCTTCCAAGTCCCACCAGAATGTTCACCTCATGTGAGTTTTGGTCGGCCTCTTGTCCATCTTCCATCAGCTTGCCGTGTCATTGCTATCTCAGGTGCACGTTCTGGTGATATTCTGAGTACATGCTGCAGATTTCATCCTGTGTCACTCCATGTCCTGGCTGAGGGGCTTTGTTGCAGTTTCCCGGTAGATCTCCTCGTTTGTGATGTGGTCTCTGTAGCTTGTCTTCAGGAACCTTCTCAAGCTGCGTTGTTGGGTTGCATCTAATTTGTTTTTCATTTTCACATTGATTTTCCATGTCTCACTGGCTCAGGGAGGACTGCGGACTGGAAGAGTTGGACATTTAGCATCTTGTATATCCCACCACTAGACCATATTGGCTGCATTGGTCTGAAGACTGATGCAGCTTTACCAATTCGGGGTAATTTATCAATTTTACCAAAGCCAATTAAACCCAAGCATCTTTGGCGTGTGGGAGGAAACCGGAACACCTGGAGAAATCCCATGAAGGTTACGGGGAGAACGTAAAACTCCGTACAGACAGCACCCATAGTGTGGATCGAACCTGGGTCTCTGGCGCTGTAAGGCAGCTGCTCTAACGCGGGTGACATTTCGGGTCCTCGCCCTTAAAACCTTCAATGGAACATGAAATAAAAGCTCGCCATTCTGGCTTTGAAGTTTTGATCATAACATCTGATCGTCATACTCTAATGGTCAAATGTTTGTCTAGTCAATTTTTATTGCGCCGTGGTCATTTGCAGCCTCTTTATTTTGTGTGCTTCGGTGCATTAGCTCGTGCTTCATTGTGCATGAGACCATTTGCCCGTTAATTGCGGGGGATTAGCCATACACACTGTAGATTGCACAGTCCTCCCTCTTTTCTCCCCCACATCTATGACTTCATGTTATGCAGCTGGTCTGTAGCTCCCATGGGGAAGAACTCTTTTGAAGATGCACCAACCTTTCCTGTGTACAGCTCAGCAAAGACGTGGCAGTCATGATAATTCTCTGGACTCTCTTTCAGACTGAAAATAGAGGAGAGGGAACTAGAGGTCAGAATAGACTAGAAACATAGAAAATAGGTGCAGGAGTAGGCCATTCGACCCTTTGAACCAGCACCGCTATTTAATATGATCATGGCTGATCATCCAGAATCAGTACCCTATTCCTGTTTTCTCCCCATATCCCTTGATTCCATTAGCCCTAAGTGCTAAATCTAACTCTCTTAAACACACGGACCAGTAAAGGACAAATCAGGGACGGCAATAGATGACCAAGGAAGGGTGGAGCCCATAATGGCCCATTGTTGGCTTGGGAAGAGGTGATGACAAAGTCAACATGGATTTGTGCCTGGAAGTTGGACTAATCATCTTGAATGGTGCTGGAGGATTGGCGTACTGCGCATGTTGTTCCATTGTTTAAAAAGGGGTCTAGTAGGAAACCTAACAATTATAGACCTGTTAGTTAGTCAAATTAATGGAAAGGATACTTAGAGATAATATATATAATCATCTGGATAAACAGGGTCTGATTAGGAACAGTCAACATGGATTTGTGCCTTGAAGGTCATGTTTGACTACTCTTCTTGAATTTTTTGAAAAGGTTACTCGGGAATTTGATGAGGGTAAAGCAGTAGATGTTGTCTATATGGACTTCAGTAAGGCCTTTGACAAGGTTCCTCATGGAACGTTGGTTAAGAAGGTTCAATTGTAAAGTATTAATGGTGGAGTAGCAAAATGGATTCAACAGTGACAGAATGGGAGATGCCAGAGAGTAATGGTGGATGTTTGTTTGTCAGGTTGGAGGCAGGTGACTAGTGGGGTGCCACAGGGATCTGTGTTGGGTCCACTGTTGTTTGGCATGTACATCAATGATCTGGATGATGGTGTGGTAAATTGGATTATTATGTATGCAGATGATACTAAGATAGGTGATGCTGTGGATAATGAAGTGGGTTTTCAAAGTCTACAGAGAGATTTAGGCCATTTGGAAGAGTGGGCTGAAAGATGGCAGATGGAGTTTAATGCTGATAAGTGTGAGGTGCTACATCTTGGCAGGCCAAATCAAAATAGGACGTACATGGTAAATGGTAGGGAATTGAAGAATGCAGTTGAACAGAGGGATCTAGGAATAACTGTGCTTAGTTCCCTTAAGGTGGAATCTCATGTAGATAGGGTGGTAAAGAAAGCTTTTGGTGTGCTGACCTTTATAAATCAGAGCATTGAGTATAGAATATGGGATGTAATTTTTTAATTCTATAAGGCATTGGTGAGACCAATTCTGGAATATGGTGTACAATTCTGGTCGCCATATTATAGGAAGGATGTCAACAAAACAGAGAGAGTACAGAAGAGATTTACTAGAATGTTGCCTGGGTTTCTGCACCTAAGTTACAGAGAAAGGTTGAACAAGTTAGGTCTTTATTCTTTGGAACGCAGAAGGTTAAGGGGGGACTTGATAGAGGTCTTTAAAATGATGAGAGGGATAGACAGAGTTGATGTAGATAAGCTTTTTTCATTGAGAGTAGGGACGATTCAAATAAGAGGACATGATTTGAGAATTAAGGAACAGAAGTTTAGTGGTAACATGAGGGGGAACGTCTTTACTCAGAGAGTGGTGGCTGTGTGGAATGAGCTTCCAGTGGAAGTGGTGGAGGCAGGTTGCGATTTTATAATTTAAAAATAAATTGGATAGGTATATGGACGGGAAAGGAATGGAGGGTTATGGTCTGAATGCAGGTAGATGGGACTAGGGGAGAATAAGTGTTCGGCACGGACTAGGAGGGCTGAGTTGAAACATAGAAACATAGAAATTAGGTGCAGGAGTAGGCCATTCGGCCCTTCGAGCCTGCACCGCCATTCAATATGATCATGGCTGATCATCCAACTCAGTATCCCGTACCTGCCTTCTCTCCATACCCCCTGATCCCCTTAGCCACAAGGGCCACATCTAACTCCCTCCCTAAGTTCCAGAGATTCACCACTCTGATTCTGACTTGGCCTGATTCCGTTTTGTAATTGTTATATGGATGCAATTAACATTATTTCTGACCCAAAACATTGTCTATCCGTGTTCTCCAGAGATACTATCCACTCAGGTATTTTGTGTAGACCAGCATCTGCAGTGGAGCAGTCTGAAGAAGGGTCTTGACCCAAAACATCACCCATTCCTTCTATCCAGAGATGCTGTCTGACGTGCTGAGTTACCCCAGCATTTTATGTCCAGCATCAGCAGTTCTTTGTTTTCACATTCTCCCTTCTACCCATTCCTCCCCCACTCCCAATTCCTCCGTCTGCATCGCATCTGCACCCAGGATGAGGTGATCTGGACCAGGGCATCGGAGATGTCCTCATTCATTAGGGAACGGGGGTTCCCCGCTTCGATTATAGATGAGGCTCTCACCAGGGTCTCCTCTATATCTGGCATTTCTGTTCTCACTCCCCATCCCCTACTCGTAACAAGGACAGAATCCCCCTTGTCCTCACCTACCACCCTACCAGCCATCGCATCTGGCCCCCACATTCACCTCCTTTCCCCATTTTGTACCGACATTTCATGCATTAACATTTAAATGACGTAGGAAGGAACTACAGATGCTGGTTTACATCGAAGATAGACACAAAAAACAGCGGGTCAGACAACATCACTGAAGAAAAAGAACGGGTGACATTTGGGTCCAGACCCTTCTTCGGACTCAAGTCCGTTGCCATCTGTAAAAAAATCTTTCATGTTTCAATGGTAGACTTCCAAAATATATTGGATATGTGGGCACAATTCTAGAACGTTTAGTTTAGAGGTATAGCGCAGAAACAGGCCCTTCAGCCCACTGAGTCCATGCTGACCAGCGATTACTCGCACACTAATACTAGCCCACAGACTAGGGACAATTTACCATTTTACTGAAGCCAATTAAGCTACAAACTTGTACGTCTTTGGACAGTTGGAGGAAACCAGAGGCCCCGGAGAAAACCCACTCTGTCACGGGCCGAACGTACAAACTCCGTACCACCAGGACCCGTAGTCAGAATCGAACCTGGGTCTCTGGCGCTGTGAGGCAGCAACTCTACCGCTGTGCCATCCCTGAATGTATCCAACTGTAAATCCTTGGTGTTGTACCTGAATGAGCTTTCCAATTACACAGAGTGGTGTTCTCTGTTACAGGATTCTCAGTAGGATTTACATTAGAGTGCAAGGATTTCTGGCTGCCCATTGCTATGAATCCAGCTGTTTTCCTTGCTGGTTCTGGTTAGACAGATGTTTCCCATAAATAGTCTAGTGACCCAAATGAATTGGAGAAGTGAGATTCACAACTCACAATGCAGTCCAGAAATCAGTTGAGCATTTTGATGAATATGTTCTTTTAAACATGATTAGTGGTGGAATGTGCAACTTCTCATGTATGGTCTGTAAACTCTTCCTATATTGTGATCTAATTATGTTTCTAAACTGCTAGCCAAACAATGTTAAATCCCAATGAACTGTAATGATCAAAAATGGCTGATGCAAAACGTTGCAAAAGTCATGCTACATACCTTTGAGTTTTGCTTCTAGAGATACAGCGTGGAAATGGGCCCTTCGGCCCACCGAGTCCATGCCGACCAGCGATCACCTGTACACTAGTACTATCCTACACACTAGGGCCAATTTACAGAAGATAATAATATGTACATCTTCGGATACCAATTCTAATGACTTTGCCTGCCCATTCCTTCCACAGATGCTGCCTGACCTGCTGAGTTACTCCAGCACTTTATATTTTGCTCAAGATTCCAACATCAACATTCCCTGTGTTCACATTCTATTCTCACTTGGTTCTCAGATACAGTAAAACGTTTAGACTTTGGAGATTTCTCCACCTTATTTCCTCTTACATCTTCAGCTTTGCAAAGCCAAATAATTAGTTTAGTTGGTGATACAGCGTGGAAACATGTCCTTCATCCCACTGAGTCCACGCCGACCAATGATCATCCTACACACTAGGGACAATGTACAGAAGCCAAGTAACCTACAAACCTGCGTGTCTTTGGGATGTGGGAGGAAACCGGAGCACCCGGAGAAAACCCACATGGTCACGGGGAGAACATAGGAACTGCGTACAGACAGCACCCGTAGTCAGGATCGAACCAAGGTCTGCTGTACCACAGGATCTATCCGTACTTAAGGATAGACACAGAGTGCTTGGAGTAACTCAGTGGGTCAGGCAGTATCTGTGGAGAACATGGATAGGTGAAGTTTCACAGAGTGCTGGAGTAACTCAGTGGGTCAGGCAGTATCTGTGGAGAACATGGATAGGTGAAGTTTCACAGAGTGCTGGAGTAACTCAGTGGGTCAGGCAGCATCTGTGGAGAACATGGATAGGTGATGTTTCACAGATTGCTGGAGTAAGTAAGTAAGTTTTATTTATATAGCACGTTTTAAGTCAACTCGCATTGACCCCAAAGTGCTTTACATAAATTAAATAATAAGTTCCATTACAAACCATAGAAAAAGGTTTAAAAAAAAAAGAATAAAATGGACACAACACATTATAGAGTTCAACACAAACGTCCCCCCACAGCAGAATCAAAACATTTCCACTGTGGGGAAAGGCACCAGAAAATTAAGTCCTCTTCCTCTGTGAAACACCGGAGTAACTCAGCGGGTCAGGCAGCATCTCTGGAGAACGTGGATAGGGGACGTTTCGGATCAGGACCCTTCTTCGGACTGATTGTGGGTGGGATGGGGTGGATTGGAAGCAAGTAAGGACCAGGACAACTCAGATTACCTCAGGCAAGGAGGACCCCTCATACAGAAACATAGAAAATAGGTGCAGGAGAAGGCTATTTGGCTCTTCAAGCCAGCTCCGCCTCACGGCTCGTCTCTCCTCTCCTCTCCACTCTCCCCCTCTCCTCTCGCCCCGCCCCTCCCGCTCTTCTCTTCTCCCCTCTCTTTCCCCTCTCTCTCAGTCCTCTCCCCTCCTCTCCTCTCCACCCCTTTCCTCTCCCCTCCTCCCCGCTCCACTTCACACCTCTCCTCTCCCTGCCTCTCCTCCCCTCCCCTCCCCTCCCTACCCTCTCCCCCCGCACCTCTCCTCTGCTTTTCTCGCTCCTCCTCTCCTTTATTTTCCTCTCCTCCCCTCCGCACCTCCGCTTTCCTCTCCCCTCCTCACCATTCCTCTTCCCTCCTCACCTCTCCTTTCCCCTCCTCTCCTCTCCCCTCCTCATCTCTCCTCTCCTCACTTCTCCCCTGCTCTCCTCTCCTTTCCCCTCGTTTCCCCTCCTCTCCTCTTCCCTCCTCTCCTCTCCCCTCCTCCCTCCCATCTTCTCTCCCCCCTCTTCTCTCCCCCCTCTTCTCTCCTCCCTCTCCTCTCCTCTCCTCTCCCCTCCTCCCTCCCATCTTCTCTCCTCCCTCTCCTCTCCTCTCCCCTCCTCTCCTCTCCCCTTCTCCCTCCTCCCTCCCATCTTCTCTCCCCCCTCTTCTCTCCTCTCCACTCCTCTCCCTCCAACCTGTTGTGTCTGTGTAGGACTGTCCTTACAGTCATCACAAGAGGGCTCCACCCCTATTTGTATATTTTCTGGGAATCAGTCCGGTGTAATCTTGGCTGGAATAAAATCCAATTTAAGGGGCTGTCCCACTGCGGGGACCTAATTTGCGAGGTTAGAAGAGTTTGTCCTCAACTCATACTCGCAACATGGTCGACACGAGGTCCAAGGAGGTCTTTGTAACTCTCCTTCATGCTCGAGAGTAATCCCCGCGTACTCGAGGCCTCAGCTAGGTCACGGCGAATTTTTCAACATGCTGAAAAATGCCCGCGAGTTAAAAAAGATCGCCATGGAAAACATCGTGGCTTTAGTCAAAGTAGGTCGTAGTAGGTCGGCATGTTGTTCGTAGGTAATCGAGGGTAGTCGAAGGTAGTCGTAGATAGTCTTCAACAGTCGAAGAGGTCGAAGGAGGTCATCTTCACTCTCCACTATTCAGTGTCCAATTTTCCCGAAGCTAATCCAAGCTGGTCTTCAACATACTCGAAGCGGTTGAAGGAGGTCTTCTACATAGTCTTCAGTGTGACACTTTTTCAAACTCTCCTAAACTCTTCTAAACTCACCAATTAGGCCGCCGCAGTGGGACAGGCCCTTTACTGACATGAGACAACATGAATCTGTATTGAGTTACTACCCATCAAACACTACAATACCCTCTCCTCTCCTCCACTCTCCTCCCCTCCCCTCTCCTCTCCTCACATCTCCTCTCCTCTCCCCCCTTTCTCCTCCCGTCTCACCCGCTCTCTCCTCTCCTCTCCCCCTTTCTCCTCCCCTCTCCTCACCTCTCCCCTGCTCTCTCCTCTCCTCATATGCTGAGAGAATGGAGCGGCTGGGCTTGTACACTGGTAATTTGAAGGATGAGAGGGATTCTTATTGAAACATATAAGATTATTAAGGGTTTGGACACGCTAAAGGCAGGAAACATGTTCCCGATGTTGGGGGAATCCAGAACCAGGGGCCACACACAGTTTACGAATAAGGGGTCGGCCATTTAGAACGGAGACGAGGAAACACTTTTTCTCACAGAGAGTTGTGAGTCTGTGGAATTCTCTGCTTCAGAGGGCAGTGGAGGCCGGTTCTCTGGATACTTTCAAGACAGAGCTAGACAGGGCTCTTAAAGATAATGGAATCAGGGGATATGGGGAGAAGTCAGGAAGAGTGTACTGATTAGAGATGATCCGCCATGATCATATTGAATGGCGGTGATGGTTTGACGGGCCAAATGGCCTACTCCTGCACCTATTGTTTCTTGTCTATTGTCTCTCCATTCCTCCCCTCCGTCTCTCTCCCCTCCCCTCAAAACCAGCACTGAAGATAATTGCAATATGGACTAGGTGAGAGATTGTCCCCTCTCCACTCCCCTCTCTTCTTCATCCTACACCTCTCCTCACCTCCCCTCCTCTCTGCTCCCCTCAATCTCCCACACCCCTTTGTCTCCCTCTCCTCTCCCCGCACCTCTCTACTCCCACCTCCTCTCTCATCTCCTCTGCTCCCCTCTATCACCTCACCTCTTGCCCCTCCCCTCCACACCCCTCTTCTCCCCCTCTCCATTCCTCTACTCTCCTATCCCCCTGTCCTCTCCTCCCTGTTTCTCTCTCTCCCCGCTCCTCAAATCCTGCACAAATATAATTGTAATGTAATGGAGGTGAGAGATTCTCCTCTCCTCTCCTCTCCTCTCCTCTCCTCTCCTCTCCTCTCCTCTCCTCTCCTCTCCTCTCATCTCCTCACCTCTCCACTCCTCTCCTCTCTTCTCCTCTCCCTTCAACTCCCCTTTTCGTTCTCCGCCTCTCTCCTCTCCTCTGCTTCCCTCACCTCTCCCTCCGTTCTCTCCTCTTGCCCCACCCCTGCTTTTCTCGCCCCTCCTCTCCTCTCTTCCCTCCCCTCCACCTCTCTTCCCTCCTCTCCTCACCTCCCGTCTCCACCTCTCTCCGCTCCCCTTTCCTCTCCTCCCCTCTCTTCTTGCCACTGCCATTCCCTCTTCTCCCTCTCCTCCCCACTCCTCTCCCCTCCCCTCTCCTCCCCTCCCCTTTTCTCTCCTCTCCCCTCTCAACTCCTCCCCTTTCCTCTCCACTGCTAACCTCCTCCCACATCTACTCCTCACCTCCTCTCCTCTCCCCTCATCCCCTCCGCTTTCATCCCCCTCCTCTCTCCCTCCACCCTCTCCCTTTCTCTCCCCCCCCCCTCAAATAAGCACCAAAGATAATTACGATATGGTGGACATGAGAGATTGTCTCCTCTCCTCTCGTTTCCTCCCCCACGTCCCCTCTCCTATCCCCTCTTCCCATCTCCACTACCCTCCAGTGTCCTCCTCTGCTCTCCTCGACCCTCCTCCCCTCTCTCCTCGTCTCCTTTCCTCTCATCCCCCCTCTCTCCTACCCTCCCTCTCCCTCCACTCCTCTACGACCCACTCGCATCTCAGGCTGCGGGAGGTTCGGGCTTGGGAACTTACTATTCAGGGTTATACATCCTATAGAAAGGACAGGCAGGTGGGCAGAGGAGGGGGGGTAGCTCTGTTGGTGAGGAATAGAATTCAGACCCTTGTGAGGGAAGACATAGGGACTGACGAGGTAGAGTCACTGCGGATTGAATTGAGGAATTGTAAAGGGAAGAAGACACTAATTGGTGTTATTTACAGACCCCCAAATAGTAGCCGGGATGTAGGGTGTAAGTTGCGGCAGGAGTTAAAACTGGCATGTAACAAAGGTAATACCACTGTGGTGATGGATGGATTCAATATGCAGGTAGACTGGGAAAATCTGGTTGGTTCAGGACCCCAAGAAAGAGAGTTTGTAGAATGCCTCCGAGATGGATTCTTAGAGCAGCTTGTAATGGAGCCGACCAGAGAAAAGGCAATTCTGGATTTAGTGTTGTCCAATGAACCAGATATGATAAGAGACTGATTCCTGGGATGTTAGGACTGTCTTATGAAGAAAGACTGGATAGACTTGGTTTATACTCTCTAGAATTTAGGAGATTGAGAGGGGATCTTATAGAAACTTACAAAATTCTTGGGGTTGGACAGGCTAGATGCAGTAAGATTGTTCCCGATGTTGGGGAAGTCCAGAACAAGGGGTCACAGTTTAAGGATAATGGGGAAATATTTTAGGACCGAGATGAGGAAAACACTTTTTACACAGAGAGTGGTGAATCTGTGGTGAATTCTCTGCCACAGAGGGTAGTTGAGGCCAGTTCATTGGCTATATTTAAGAGGGAGTTAGATGTGGCCCTTGTGGCTAAAGAGATCAGGGCGTATGGAGAGAAGGCAGGTACGGGATACTGAGTTGGATGATCAGCCATGATCATATTGAATGGCGAATGGTGCAGGCTCGAATGGCCGAATGGCCTACTCCTGCACCTATGTTTCTATATTTCTATGAGAACTCGAGGTAAAGAACCACATGGAGGTAGTGATCATAATATGATTAGTTTCATTCTGCCATTTGAGAAGGAGAAGGTTAAAGAGGAAGTGGCAGTGATGCAGTTGAACAAATGGGACTATGAAGGCATGAGAGGGGAGCTGGCCAAGGTAGACTGGAAAGGGATCCTAGCAGGAATGACGGTGGAACAGCAATGGCAGGAATTTCTGGGCATAATCCGGAAGACGCAGGATCATTTCATTCCAAAAGGAAGAAAGATTCTAAGGGGAGTAGGAGCCAACTGTGGCTGACAATAGAAGTTAGGGATAGAATAAAACTAAAAGAAAAGATGTATAACACAGCAAAGAGTAGCCGGAAGCCAGAGGATTGGGAGACTTTCATAGGACAACAGAAGGAAACAAAACGGGCAATACGGGGTGAAAAGATGAAGGGAAGTTAGCCAGGAATATAAAGTCATACTTAGAGGATACTTAGAGATAATATACTTAGAGGATACTTAGAGATAATATATATAATCATCTGGATAAACAGGGTCTGATTAGGAACAGTCAACATGGATTTGTGCCTGGAAGGTCATGTTTGACTAATCTTCTTAAATGTTTTGAAGAGGTTACGAGGGAAATTGATGAGGGTAAAGCAGTGGATGTTGTCTATATGGACTTCAGTAAGGCCTTTGACAAGGTTCCTCATGGAAGGTTGGTTAAGAAGGTTCAATTGTTGGGTATTAATGGTGGAGTAGCAAGATGGATTCAACAGTGGCTGAATGGGAGATGCCAGAGAGTAATGGTGGATGGTTGTTTGTCAGGTTGGAGGCCAGTGACTAGTGGGGTGCCACAGGGATCTGTGTTGGGTCCACTGTTGTTTGTCATGTACATCAATAATCTGGATGATGGTGTGGTAAATTGGATTAGTAAGTATGCAGATGATACTAAGATAGATGGTGTTGTGGATAATGAAGTAGATTTTCAAAGTCGACAGAGAGATTTAGGCCATTTGGTAGAGTGGGCTGAAAGATGGCAGATGGAGTTTAATGCTGATAAGTGTGAGGTGTGACATCTTGGCAAGACAAATCAAAATAGGACGTACATGGTAAATGGTAGTGAATTGAGGAATGCAGTTGAACAGAGGGATCTGGGAATAACTGTGCACAGTTCCCTGAAGGTGGAATCTCATGTAGATAGGGTGGTAAAGTAAGCTGTTGGTGTGCTGGCCTTTATAAATCAGAACATTGAGTATAGATCCATATAACCATATAACAATAACAGCACAGAAACAGGCCATCTCGGCCCTACAAGTCCGTGCCGAACAACTTTTTTTCCCCTTAGTCCCACCTGCCTGCACTCATACCATAACCCTCCATTCCCTTCTCATCCATATGCCTATCCAATTTATTTTTAAATGATACCAATGAACCTGCCTCCACCACTTCCACTGGAAGTTCATTCCACACCACTACCACTCTCTGAGTAAAGAAGTTCCCCCTCATGTTACCCCTAAACATCTGTCCCTTAATTCTGAAGTCATGTCCTCTTGTTTGAATCTTCCCTATTCTCAAAGGGAAAAGCTGGTCCACATCAACTCTGTCTATCCCTCTTAACCTTTCTCTGTAACTTAGTTGTTGAAACCCAGGCAACATTCTAGTAAATCTCCTCTGTACTCTCTCTATTTTGTTGACATCCTTCCTATAATTGGGTGACCAAAATTGTACACCATACTCCAGATTTGGTCTCACCAATGCCTTGTACAATTTTAACATTACATCCCAGCTTCTATACTCAATGCTCTGATTTATAAAGGCTAGCACACCAAAAGCTTTCTTTACCACCCTATCTATATGAGATTCCACCTTCTAGGAACTATGCACGGTTATACCCAGATCCCTCTGTTCAACTGTATTCTTCAATTCCCTACCATTTACCATGTACGTCCTATGTTGATTTGTCCTGCCAAGGTGTAGCACCTCACATTTATCAGCATTAAACTCGTTCTGCCATCTTTCAGCCCATTTTTCCAAATGGCCTAAATCACCCTGTAGACTTTGGAAATCATCTACATTACCCACAACCCCCCCTATCTTGGTATCATCTGCATACTTACTAATCCAATTTACCACACCTTCATCCAGATCATTGATGTACATGACAAACAACAAAGGAGCCAACACAGATCCCTGAGGCACCCCACTAGTCACCTGCCTCCAACCCGATAAACAGCCATCCACCATTACCCTCTGGCTTCTCCCATTCAGCCACTGTTGAATCCATCTTGCTATTCCTGCATTTATACCCAACAGTTGAACCTTCTTAACCAACCTTCCATGAGGAACCTTGTCAAAGGCCTTACTGAAGTCGATATATACAACATCCACTGCTTTACCCTCGTCAATTTCCCTAGTAACCTCTTCAAAAAATTCAAGAAGATTAGTCAAACATGACCTTCCAGGCACAAATCCATGTTGACTGTTCCTAATCAGACCCTGTTTATCCAGATGCTTATATATATTATCTCTAAGTATCTTTTCCATTAATTTGCCCACCACTGAAGTCAAACTAACAGGTCTATGGTTACACAAAAAAGCTGGAGAAACTCAGCGGGTGCAGCAGCATCTATGGAGCGAAGGAAATAGGCAACGTTTCGGGCCGAAACCCTTCTTCAGACTGATCGGGGGCGGGGGTGGGTGGGGACAAAAAAGGGAAAAGGAGGAGTAGCCAGAAGGCTGGGGGATGGGAGGAGACAGCAGGGGGGCTGAGGAAGGGGAGGAGACAGCAAGGACTAACAAAATTGGGAGAATTCGATGTTCATGCCCCCGGGGTGCAGACTCCCCAAACGGAATATGAGGTGCTGTTCCTCCAATTTCCGGTGCTGCTCGCTGTGGCCATGGAGGAGACCCAGGACAGAGAGGTCGGAGGCGGAGTGGGAGGGGGAGTTGAAGTGCTGAGCCACCGGGAGGTCAGCTTGGTTATTGCGGACCGAGCGGAGGTGTTCGGCGAAACGATCGCCCAACCTCCGCTTGGTCTCACCGATATAGATCTGCTGACATCTAGAGCAGCGGACGCAATAGATGAGGTTGGAAGAGATGCAGGTAAACCTCTGTCGTACCTGGACCCTAACAAGTCTATAATTGCTAGGTTTACTCTTAGAACCCTTTTTAAACAATGGAACAACATGTGCAGTACGCCAATCCTCGGGGACTATTCCCGTTTCTAATGACATTTGAAATATTTCTGTCATAGCCCCGGCTATTTCTACACTAACTTCCCTCAATGTCCTAGGGAATATCCTGTCAGGACCTGGAGACTTATCCACTTTTATATTTTTCAAAAGTGTCAGTACTTCTTTTACTTTGAACCTCATAGTATCCATAGCTACTCTACTAGTTTCCCTTACCTCACATAATGCAATATCCTTCTCCTTGGTGAATACCGAAGAAAAAAAATTGTTCAATATCTCCCCCATCTCTTTTGGCTCTGCAGATAACTGTCTACTCTGTCTCTCCAATGGACCAATTTTATCCCTCGTTATCCTTTTGCTATTAATATAGCTGTAGAAACCCTTTGGATTTACTTTCACCTTACTTGCCAAAGCAACCTCATATCTTCTTTTAGCTTTTCTAATTTCTTTCTTAAGATTCTTTTTGCATTCCTTATACTCCTCAAGCACCTCATTTACTTCATGCTGCCTATAATTATTGTAGATCTCCCTCTTTTTCCGAACAAGATGTCCAATTTCCCTTGAAAACCAGGGCTCTTTCCAATTTTTACTGTTTCCTTTCAACCGAACAGGAACATAAAGATTCTGTACTCTTAAAATTTCCCCTTTAAAGTTGGGATGTAATGTTAAAATTGTACAAGGCATTGGTGAGGCCAATTCTGGAGTATGATGTACAATTTTGGTCGCCTAATTATAGGAAGGACGTCAACAAAATAGAGAGAGTACAGAGGAGATTTACTAGAATGTTGACTGTGTTTCAGCAACTAAGTTACAGAGAAAGGTTGAACAAGTTAGGTCTTTATTCTTTGGAACGCAGAAGGTTAAGGGGGGGACTTGATAGAGGTCTTTAAAATTCATAGCAAAAGGATTTGAGTATAGGAGCAGGGAGGTTCTACTGCAGTTGTACAGGGTCTTGGTGAGACCACACCTGGAGTATTGGGTTCAGTTTTGTTCTCCAAATCTGAGGAAGGAAATTATTGCCATAGATGGAGTGCAGAGAAGGTTCACCAGACTGATTCCTGGGATGTCAGGACTGTCTTATGAAGAAAGACTGGATAGACTTGGTTTATACTCGCTAGAATTTAGGAGATTGAGAGGGGATCTTATAGAAACTTACAAAATTCTTAAGTGGTTGGACAGGCTAGATACAGGAAGATTGTTCCTGATGTTGGGGAAGTCCAGGACAAGGGGTCACAGCTTAAGGATAAGGGGGAAATCCTTTAAAACCGAGATGAGAAAAACGTTTTTCACACAGTGGTGAATCTGTGGAACTCTCTGCCACAGAGGGTAGTTGAGGCAAGTTCATTGGCTATATTTAAGAGGGAGTTAGATGTGGCCCTTGTGGTTAAGGGGATCAGAGGGTATGGAGAGAAGGCAGGTACGGGATACTGAGTTGGATGATCAGCCATGATCATATTAAATGGTGGTGCAGGCTCGAAGGGCCGAATGGCCTACTCCTGCACCTAATGTCTATGTTTCTATCCACAGTACAGTACAGTACAGTACACATTATGTGTGTGTGTGTGTTTGGTCAATATGTGGTAGAAGTGAATGAGTGAGTGAGGTCAATGATACATCATCTACAGTACAGTACACATTTGTGTGTGTGTGTGTGTGTGGTCAGACTGTTATACATAAACCAGCCTCTCCCTCTTATTCACTCAGGTCAATAACTGAGGTTATAAAATAAACAAATCAGCAGCGGAATCAGCGAAATAAATAAACCCAGTAAATCTGGGGGAGAGAGAGAGCTGAGGTCAATCTCCACATAAACTACACGTCTGGGGGAATAAAACTGGGGTCAATAATATAAACTCACCGTCTGGAACAGCGTCCTGAGATAAAACACGTTATAAACATCTCCCTCTCTCTGGCTCTCTGTAAATAATCAATAAATCACCAAATAAACTACATGTCAGGGAAAATAAACCCGGTCTGGGGTAAAACTGGGGTAAATAATGTTATAAACACACAGGGGAATGGAATAAACCCGGTCTGGGGTAAATAATGTTATAAACACACAGGGGAATGGAATAAACCCGGTCTGGGGTAAATAATGTTATAAACACACAGGACAGCGGAATAAACCCGGTCTGGGGTAAATAATGTTATAAACACACAGGGCAACGGAATAAACCCGGTCTGGGGTAAATAATGTTATAAACACACAGGGGAACGGAATAAACCCGGTCTGGGGTAAATAATGTTATAAACACACAGGGGAACGGAATAAACCCGGTCTGGGGTAAATAATGTTATAAACACACAGGGGAGCGGAATAAACCCGGTCTGGGGTAAACAATGTTATAAACACACAGGGGAGCTAAATTATACCTTGTCTGGGGGTAAAATTGAAGTGAATAATGTTATAAACACACAGGACAGCGGAATAAACCCGGTCTGAGGTAAATAATGTTATAAACACACAGGGGAACAAAATACAAACAGCCCCATAGTCATCAGGATAATTAACTCAACTCAAACAAAACTTTGAACATTAACAGCCCATTATCAGTTTATTTGCACTTTATCTGTTTTATTTATTCATGTGTATATATATATATATATACAATGGTATATGGACACACTGATCTGTTCTGTATTCATGCCGTTTATATTCTGTTGTGCTGAAGCATGGCAAGAATTTCATTGTCCTATCTGGGACACATGACAATAAACTCTATTGAATCTTGAATAAACCCACTCTGGGGTAAAACTGAGATAAATAATGTTATAAACTCACAGGGGAGCGGAATAAACCCAGTCTGGAGTAAAACATCAGATCATTCGATTCTTGGGCAGGATGTCAAAGTCAAAGTCAAATGTATTTAATTAGTCACATTCACATATACCGAGGTGTAGTGAAGTGAAATGCTTGCGGGACTGGGCTACATCTACAATGGTGGGGAGTGTGGTGTGCGTGGGACTGGGCTACATCTACAATGGTGGGGAGTGTGGTGTGCGTGGGACTGGGCTACATCTACAATGGTGGGGAGTGTGGTGTGTGTGTGGGACTGGGCTACATCTACAATGGTGAGGAGTGTGGTGTGTGAGGGACTGGGCTACATCTACAAAGGTGGGGAGTGTGGTGTGTGTGGGACTGAGCTACATCTACAATGGTGGGGAGTGTGGTGTGTGTGGGACTGGGCTACATCTACAATGGTGGGGAGTGTGGTGTGTGTGGGACTGGGCTACATGTACAATGGTGGGGAGTGTGGTGTGTGTGGGACTGGGCTACATCTACAATGGTGGGGAGTGTGGTGTGTGTGTGGGACTGGGCTACATCTACAATGGTGGGGAGTGTGGTGTGTGTGGGACTGGGATACATCTACAATGGTGGGGAGTGTGGTCTGTGTGGGACTGGGCTACATCTACAATGGTGGGGAGTGTGGTGTGTGTGGGACTGGGCTACATCTACAATGGTGGGGAGTGTGGTGTGTGTGGGACTGGGCTACATCTACATCTTTCAGTAATTACGATCTCGTCTAGACAGGATGAATCTCCTCAGTCTCCTAAGCAAGTGGAGACATTGGGTGACATATTGGCTGTTGATTCTCTGATCGTGGTCCACAAAAGATCACTGTGAATATTAACACCGAGATACATGAGGCTCTCACCCACTTGTACTTCGACACCATTGATGCTGATTGGGGCTTGTACACCATCGGCATTCCTGAAATTAACGCACAGACACGCACGCCTTCAGTATGTGGGAGGAAACCGGAGCACCCGGAGGAAACCAGTCACAGGGAGAACATGCAAACTCCACACAGACAGCACCCAAGGTCAGCATCGAACCCTCGTCTCTGGCACTGTCAGATATCAGTTCTCCCAGCAGCGCCACTGTGTCACCATTCCTTCTCATTTGTGAATATTTCTATACTAAATTCTTACCATTTTCTATGATGTATTTGCGCCGTTCCAGCTCTGGAAGGAGAAACCAGTGTTACATTTGAACAATGAGCATCAGAGACAATGACTATCAGAGTCACAGGTCAATACAAACAAGGCTGGAAATAAGTGCAGAACAATGAGGGAAGTTCCGCACGGGTCAGGCAGCTACAGTGAGGAACAGAATTCCTGGTTCACATTGACAGGGTCTCATCAGGCCTGGACAATGTCAGATGGTGACAGGTGTGACACAAGTGTAGCGGGGAAACAAATGTTGTGTAAGATGTGAAGGGCAGGAGAGGGGAATGATGAGGAACAGATCATGTGAATAAATACACTGTGGATCAACATCTCTGTTCACTTCCCCGTTGTCAATCTGAGCTTTCACTCACTGGTCACTTTCATTGTGTGCTACAAGATCTTTGGTTTACATCAAGGTTTACACCGGGAATGTCAGTAAGCAGCACCTCATACTAGCATTTTACTGGGAAGTTCAAGGATTGACAATGCCTGGAACGGAATGGCAACGGCGAGGTTGTGTGCAGGAAGGAACTGCGGATATAGGTTTACACCGAATGTAGACACAAAATGCTGGAGTAACTCAGCGGGACAGGCAGCATGTGTAGAGAGAAGGAATGGGTTGTAGCGAGTTCAAATGGGTAGAGTAAAATAGTTATTGTAAAAACAACATTTAAACCACACGTTTAAGAAGGAACTGCATATGCTGGAAAATCAAAGGTAGACAAAAATGCTGGAGAAACTTAGCGGGTGAGGCAGCAGCATCTATGGAGCGAAGGAAACAGGCAACGTTTCAGGTCGAGACCCTTCCTCAGATTGATGTGAGGGTGGGGAGGGGGGGAAGAAGAAAGGAAGAGGCGGGGACAGTGGGCTGAGGGAGAGCTGGGAAGAGGAGGAGAAAGCAGGGACTACCTGAAATTGGAGGTCAATGTTCATACCGCTGGGGTGTAAACTGCCCAAGCGAAATATGAGGTGCTGCTCCTCCAATTTATGGCGGGCCTCACTCTGGCCATGGAGGAGGCCCAGGACACTAAGGTCAGGGATTGGGAATGGGAGGGGGAGTTGAAGTGCTGAGCCACCAGGACATCAGGTTTCGTTATTGCGAACCGAGCGGAGGTATTGGGCAAAGCGATCGCCAAGCCTACACTTGGTCTCACCAATGTAGAGCAGCTGACATCTATAGTTGAGGGTGCAACAGATGAGGTTGGAGGAGGTGCAGGTGAACCTCATCGAACCTGGAAAGACTGCTTGGGTCCTTGAATGGAGTGAAGGGGAGAGGTAAAGTGATAAGTGTAGCATTTCTTGCAGTTGCAAGGGAAAGTGCCAGGAGAGGCGGTGGTTCGGGTGGGAAGGGACGAATTGACCAGGGAGTTCGGGAGGGAGCGGTCTCTGCGAAAAGCAGGCAGGGGAGGAGATGGGAAGATGTGGCCAGTGGTGGGATCCTGTTGGAGGTGGCGAAAATGTTGGAGGATTATTTGTCCTCACCTTCCACCCTACCATCCGTCACATACAACAAATAATCCTCCGACATGTGCAAAAAATAATTCTTTTGATTATCTCGAGAGTGGATGTTTCTGGATTTTGAACAAATGTCTGTATAAAACGGCCCCTGCCCGCTGCAGTGAGAAAGAGTAAAATTTATGGTAATTAAACATTCAATTCCTTACATTTGGCATAGAAATTCATGACAAAGTGAGATTTAAAAATCAGTTTATATTGTGAATTCTTGTGTGAATGGGATTAGTTTGTTGTTTCGACACTTTGGCTATTTAAAAATTATTTGTAGCCTTTTCTTAAGAATGGGATAGATGTTTAGATCTAGTAATTTAATTTAGATGAATTTAATTGATTTGATGACTGATGAATATGAATTTTTTGTTGGGTATTTACTATTCGTGTTAATGTTACAATAATATTAAAGTTCTGATCTTGAGAATATTACATTTTTCAATTTTCAAGACAGTCTGGGCGTTTATTACTATTTCCGTCACAACGGGTAATTTTGTAATTAGCTTTTAGTGGTCTGAGAAACGACTACTGGAGTTTTCAACAGATCTTTATACAAAAGTTCGATATCCAGTATACAGGTTCTCCAGACACATCTGCCCACAACGGTGGTCAGCGCTGAACTAACGCGCGCAAGTGAAAAACCGCACAAAACAAGCAGCCCCTCCCGAATCATGCTACTTAATTAGGTCATTAACTAATTATATACTTTAATTTCAGGCCATCCAAGTAAGGATGCTTGTTTCCAGAATGCTTCAATCTATAATAACTGAACATTTCACAGTTCTGTTAATTTTTAATAAAGTTATGGGCTTTTGACTGTCCTCGATCACAGCTTTTGTGTTAAGTGAATGGAAAAGCAATAGGGGACAAGATGCTAATTTCCCAGTATGCAAATGGCCATAACTGTTTTAATACTTAAAATATGAAAGTGAATTAGGTGTCAAATTAAAGACCTTTTTCAACTTTATATGATGGAATAAATGACAGGCTTGGTTTTTTTAAATCTTAAAATGTTGTAACATTCCTAATCTTTTTTTAATATATTTTTTAATCAAAAATATTTATTCAAATATGATAATAGTATTTCCAATACAGTAAAACAAAACACCACCATAATACAAGACAAACAAATATGCTAAGCAGCTACTAAACAAGTATATTACAATCCTTGTCCAGGATACATTCAACCCCCACTCGGTGCCCAGCGGTCGCGGAAACTCCCTCAGGGTGAACATTCCTAATCTTTGGTAGGAATGAGGACCAAGACTGTCAGACACTTACCGGTATCCGCTGCTGCCGGTTGCATCGTTGTGTTGTCGGTGGAATGAATGGTGGAGCCGCAGATACCCGGCTGATGGAAGCGTCGCTATGTTGCTGCTTGTCTTGTCACAGCTCGTCCTCTCCCTCGGCGACTTGCAGGGGGGCCGGTGAAGGGGGTCGCTGCCGAACGCCTGGTCAAAGACAAGACGAGGCCGGTCACCGTCCATCAGCGACAACATTTCGTTCATCAGTTCACACCGAGGCTGTCCATGTGCAGGATCCTGGAGGCCCTCGTACTTGTCTTCGGCCGGCGCTTGTTAGAGGTAAGGAGAGGTTCCTTGATCCATGTAGAAATACCTGGTTAAACCGGCGGCAATGTAACTGTGTCCGACCTGAAACTGGGCCTGGATTTGCAGGATCCATGCTTGAGGCCTTGACGTTTTGCTGGGCCGGGTTGGCGTCGAGGTCATCGGCTGCGTCCATAACAGCGGGTCCGTAAACGTTAGGGCCGACGGGGTGACCAATGTAGCGGGACAGGCAGCATGTGTTGGAGAGAAGGAATAGGTTGTAGCGAGACCACACGGGTAGAGTCAAATAGTTTTATTGTAAAAACAACATTTAAACTGCACGGGTATCTGGTCGAGGGAAAACCGTTTCTGAGCTCTTGTTAATGCGAAGAGGATCAGCTGGTCAACCGTCAACTGTCAACCGTCAAACACCAACCGCCAACCGTCAACTGTCAACCGTCAACTGTCAACCGTCAACCGTCAAACACCAACTGTCAATCACCAACTGTCAACCGTCAAACACCAACTGTCAACCGTCAACCGTCAAACACCAACTGCCAACCGTCAATCACCAACTGCCAAAAGCCCGCGCGCCAACCCTGTCACGTGACAGACCCGGCCTCTGACGACGGTTTTCTAATACACAGGTTACACAAAAGTGCTGGAGAAACTCAGCGGGTGCAGCAGCATCTATGGAGCGAAGGAAAAAGGCAACGTTTCGGGCCGAAACCCTTCTTCAGACACTAATTTCTCTAATACACAGTTTAGCCAATAGGTCCCGCTACAGAGTGACGTTTCGGGTCGAGATCCTTTTTCAGACTGAGAATCATGGCAGATGGAGTCCAGAGAAATGGACACGGGCCGCGGAACCGGGGGCTGCAGCTGCTGTGCTCTGAACAACCTGGTCGTGGGTGTTGGAGAGCCGAGGATGAGGGAGGGATGGATGGATGGAAGCAGAAGCAGCGGAGGGGGGCAGATGCGGACGGGGAGCCGGGGCTGGCGAGTGTTTGCCGGGCTGGCGAGTCGCTCGCTGCAGCTCCGGCCATGGAGCAGTCTCAGTGCAAGAGTCCCGGGCCGTCTGAGGCATTGTGCCGCTGCCGTGAGAGTCTCTGCGCCCAATTCACCCTGGTGACCGGCATAGACCAGGCTGCGGCTCGGTTCATCCTGGAGGACAACCAGTGGCTGCTGGAAGTAGGTACCAAACACTGGATAGAAGCGGTGGAATATAGTGGCCTTCAAATGGGGATGGATGGAGAAGGCATCCTGCTTGTCTGCAGGATTTTCACACTGTAACTGCAGGAAAAGTGTTCCCGATGTTGGGGGAGTTCAGAGATGAGGACAAACTTTCTTCACCCAGAGAGTTGTGAATCTGTGGAATTCTCTGCCACAGAAGGCAGTGGAGGCCAATTCACTGGATGTTTTCCAGAGAGAGTTACATTTAACTGTTGCAGCTAGCAAAATCAGGGGATATGGGGAAAAAACAGGAAAGGGGTACTGATTTTAGATGAATAGCCATGATCATATTGAATGGCAGTGCTGGCTCGATAGGGCGTAAGGCCTATTCCTGCATCTATTTTCTATATTTCTATTCTTGAGTATATATGGCAATAAAACTCGATCACTTGATTTTGAAGCATTGGGGGGAGGTTGTAGGACGGGGGAGCCCCCCATCCCACGGTTGGGACTTTATGAAATTTGATGTATTAAAATCATGTTTTAATTTATGTAAAGTATGATTTCAATGTTTTTTGTTTGAAGTATTTTTAAGATAATGCAGAGCCCTCATGAGAGATAGGAGCAGGTGATTATTATTTTTGTTATTGCTCGTCCTCCAAAAACTGGGGAATAATAATACAGGCCATTCCCCACCTCAAAAAGTGGGGGGGGATATATTCCCCATCTCCCCCCCCCCCCCCACCCCCAGATCGACGCCAGTGCCTTCCACGGTACAGACAATTTGACTTTTAATTGTGTTATAATTTCAAGTGCTTTTTTTTTGTTTGTAGTTGTAAAAAGGGAGAAGAAATAATCATAACATTTCCTGACTTTGCAAAGTTATACAAATTATGTGTTGCACGGGGGGGGGGGGGGGGGGGAATCTGAGTATTTTGAAAGTATGCATTCTCATTTTGACGTTTATTTCATTTTGATTTGAATTGAGAATCATCAAACCATGACATTAATAAAGGGGTATATGTTTGTGGAAACGTAACTTTTTTTAAATTAACACTTTCGAGAAATCTAAAATGCATTAGATATATCCATTTCAATGCCACGAGTAGGTGAAACGAGGAACAGAGGACAGTTTTAAGGTGAAGGGGAAACGATTTCATAGGAATCATAGAAACATAGAAAATAGGTGCAGGAGTAGAGGCCATTCGGCCCTTCGAGCCTGCACCGCCATTCAATATGATCATGGCTGATCATCCAACTCGGTATCCTGTACCTGCCTTCTCTCTATACCCCTGATCCCTCCAGCCACAAGGGGCCACATCTAACTCCCTCTTAAATATAGCCAATTAACTGTCCTCAACTACTTTCTGTGGCGGAGACTTCCACAAATTCACCACTCTCTGTGTGAAAATATTTTTTCTCATCTCGGTCTTAAAAAACCCTTATCCTTAAACTGTGACCCTTTGTTCTGGACTTCCCCAACATCGGGAACAATCTTCTTGCATCTTGCTTGTCCAACCCCTTAAGTATTTTGTAAGTTTCTATAAGATCCCCCCTCAATCTTCTAAATCTTAGCGAGTACAAGCTGAGTCTATCCAGTCTTTCTTCATATGCAAGTCCTGCCATCCGAGGAATCAGTCTGGTGAACGTTCTCTGTACTCCCTCTATGGCAAGAATGTATTTCCTCACATTAGGAGACCAAAACTGTACACAATACTCCAGGTGTGGTCTCACCAAGGCCCTGTACAACTGCAGTAGAACCTCCCTACTACTATACTCAAATCCTTTTGCTATGAATGCTAACATGCCATTTGCTTTCTTCACTGCCTGCTGCACCTGCATGCCTACTTTCAATGTGTTCAAGAAGGAAGTGCAGATGCTGGACTTTCTACTTCAGGAAATTCTACTTTCAAAGACTGATGTACCATGACACCCAAGTCTCGTTGCATCTCCCCCTTTTCCTAATCGGCCACCATTCAGATAATAGTCTGCTTTCCTGTTTTTGCCACCAAAGTGGATAATCTCACATTTATCCACATTGTACTGCATCTGCCATGCATTTGCCCACTCACCCAACCTATCCAAGTAACCGAGCAGCCTCCTAATAACCCTTTTCGAACCTGGATTTCATTCAATTCCTCCACTCCTTTGACCCGCGGTCCCCTGCTATTTCCGGCAAATTATGTATGTCTTCCTTAGTGAAGACGGAACCAAAGTAGTTATTCAATTGGTCCGCCAGATCCTTGTTCCCCATGATCAACTGACCTGTTTCTGACTGCAAGGGACCTACATTTGTTTTAACTAATCTCTTTCTTTTCACATATCTATAAAAACGTTTGCAGTCAGTTTTTATGTTCCCTACCAGTTTTCTTTCATAATCTATTTTCCCTTTCCTAATTAAGCCCTTTGTCCTCCTCTGCTTGTCTCAGAATTTCTCCCAGTCCTCCGGTATGCTGCTTTTTCTGGCTAATTTGTACGCATGATCCTTCGCTTTGATACTATCCCTGATTTCCCTTGTTATCCACGGATGTACTACCTTCCCTGATTTATTCTTTTGCCAAACTGGGATGAACAATTTTTGTAGTTCATCCATGCAGTCTTTAAATGTCTTCCATTGCATATCCACCGTCAACCCTTTTAGAATTAATTGCCAGTCAATCTTGGCTAATTCACGTCTCATACCCTCAAAGTTACCTTTCTTTAAGTTCAGAACCATTGTTTCTGAATTAACAATGTCACTCTCCATCCTAATGAAGAACTCAACAATATAATGTCACTCTTGCCCAAGGGGGCATGTACAACAAGATTGCTAACTAACCCTTCCTCATTACTCAATACCCAGTCTAAAATAGCCTGCTCTCTCGTTGGTTCCTCTGCATGGTGATTTAGATAACTATCCCGCATACATTCCAAGAAATCCTCTTCCTCAGCACCCCTTGCATTGTATTGTGCAGTTTCCCTTCTATTGCTTTAACACACACTGTGCACAAAATTAAATTTAACATATATATATTTATATGAATGTGTGTGCCTGTGTGTGAGAGGAAAGTTAACGGTCTGTCCCACCAACATACGATTGCATGCGTCTAGCGCGACCAAACGTGGTCGCTTGAAAAATCTTTCACTGTGCTATATAAATAAAAGTGACTTGACTTGACATATTTCTCTCGTTTCTTTCCTCAGATTTCCTCTAATTTGTTTAGCAACCTTTTTCTTTCAATCTGTGCGTGTGTGTGTGTGTGTATATATATATATATATATATATTTTCAATCTGTGTGTGTATGTATATTTATATATATACACATACATACATATACACACACACACACACACACACAGATTGAAAAAAATATATATAAAGTTTTCTTTTCAATCTCTGTGGGTGTATGTATTTTTACACACATATACACACACACACACAAATGAAAAAAATATATATATATACTCACACATATATATACGCACACACATATATATATATATACACACACATATATATATATAAATATACACACACACATATAAATACACACACACACATAAATATATATATAGACACACACACACACACACACATATATATACCTATACATACATATTTGGTACAAAAAAAAGCTGGAGAATCTCAGCGGGTGCAGCATCTATGGAGCGAAGGAAATAGGCAACGTTTCGGGCCGAAACCCTTCTTCAGACATGTGTGTGCATAATGTTTGTATGCACACACATATATACACATATGTATATATATATATGTATATATATGAAATCCTAATATTGTGAATAAAGCATCCATGAACACAATGTCGAAATATTTTTCCATTCTATATTAGCGTAACACAATGTAGTGATACATACCTACATATTTAAATTCAGTCGAAGTTAAAGTTGGTCAAATAATATGTGGATCTGCTTGCTTTTTTTTGAGACATGGATTTTTTAAAAATGTGAATGTCTCATAATGACACATTTGTGGGTCAGCCGTATATTGCACCAACCCCCACAATTTCAAATAACTCTGAATTGAGATTTATAAACAAGGAAAAAACTTTATATTTCCGTCATTTATGGTAATATTTACATAATTCACATCATTTTGTGCACGACATATACAGGGGGTTGCAGTGTTTTGAAAGTAATGTAAAATACAACATATTTCAGACAATGATAGCTCCACCCCTTGCTTACCCTAAAGAACAAAATTTCCAATTTATATACAATAATAAATACATCGTCATTTGCACAATTTTGTGTGGCTAACGGGAGGTTCTCATACTTCCTCTTGAGTAACCTGCGTTGGGAAAACAGAATTTCGGCGTGTTCAGGATGTCAAATAGCGTTGGAACTGCATGCAATTTAGCCTCTCATTGGTCTGCCTGTTGGAAAACTAGTCAAGTTCAGTGTTCAGAACAAAGATGGCAGGTGGTTGACAAGTACACTAGACTTTGGTGGAGGAGATCTTGTCAACGAGTATTCTGGACCCGCTGAAATTACAGAAAATCTCATATTGGATTGACTAAGAAGGAAAAAATGTAGTTATAACTACATATCTGCAGAATGAATGATATATCATTTAAGTGCAATTGTTCAGTTGTGGGGAGATACCTGTATATTGAAGATGCATTTTGCCACTAATATGTCAATTTACCTTCAATGTAGAAGAGCTTATTTAAAACTTCTAATGTAGACTGAGAGAGAGGGGAGGAAGAGAGTGAAAGGCAGATGGGGCAGAGACCGAGATAGCGAGAGACAGGGAGAGAGGAGAGAGAGGGACAGGGAGAGAGAGACAGGGAGAGATAGAAGGGGCAGAGAGAGATGGGGAGAGAGAGAAGGGGGGAGAGGAACAATGGCACGTTAAAACGTACAGCCGCCCCATTCTGACAGCCGCCGAACCCCGCACCGCACCATTGCACCCTTCTTCACAGCGGCCCAGCGATGTCTCGGCTCTGACAGTTCGAGGGATCTAATCGGTAACTACACTAAGAGCAGCCCCGGGTCGCTGCGCTACCCGACTCGAATCTGAGGGTAAAATCTCGTGATGGGTCTGATGTGTCTCTCTCCCCATCTCTCTCTCTCTGCCCCTTCTCTCCCCCTACGTATACACATACATATGCACACATATATATGCACGCATTTATATGCATATAGGCAGAAGGGGGAGAGGCAGAAGGGGGAGAGGGAGAAGGGGGGAGAGGGAGAAGGGGGGAGAGGGAGAAGGGGGAGGGAGAAGGGAGAGAGGGAGAAGGGGAGAGGGAGAAGGGGGGAGAGGGAGAAGGAGAGAGGGAGAAGTGGGGAGAGGGAGAAGGGGAGAGGGATAAGGGAGAGGGAGAAGGAGAGAGAGGGAGAAGGAGAGAGGGAGAAGGGGGGAGAGGGAGAAGGAGAGGGAGAAGGGGGAGAGGGAGAAGGGGGAGGGAGAAGGGAGAGAGAGGGAGAAGGGGGGAAGAGGGAGAGGGAGAGTGGAACGATAGCATATTATAACGCGCAGCCGTCCCATTAGGGTCAATACCTATATATTGGTGGCGGCGCGACTCACCCGTTGCAGCGGCCCCTACAGCCTGTCTGTCTTTTTTATTTTTTGTCTAGTTAAATGTAGTGTTTGGTGTTTTTTAATAGTATTTTTAAATGTGTAAATGTGGGGGGCGGGGGAAACTGTTTTAAATCTCTTCCCTGTCCGGGAGACCCGACTTTTTCCCTGTCGGGTCTCGGCTGTCGTTGGGGCCTAGCACCGTGGAGCGGCCTCCAGCCTGAACGACCCGGGGGCTCGGGAGACTGTGGAGCTGCGGAGCTGCGGATCTGCGGACTCACCATCGTCGGGGCTGGCCGGCCTCGGAGCGTGGGGAGCGGCGGTGACTCGCTGCTGCGACTCGACTCCTGGGGCTCGGAGGCTCCAGCAACGCAGCCGCAGGTCCGGTGGACTGGGACATCGGGAGCTCGCGGGTCTGGGAGGAGAGAGAGAGAGACCGCTTCCCGGAGCTCCCGCAACGCGACTTCTCCAGCCGGTGTCACGGGGTTGGAACGACCCGGAGCGGGGCCGTACATCACCCGGCACGGCTTCATGGCCGTGGGACTCACCATCGCCCGTGGGGTTCCAACCTTGGACTTTCAGACCGGGAGCGGGGCCGTAAATCGCCCCGCGCGGCCTAAAATGGCCGTGGGACTCATCATCGCCCGCCTGGGGCTTGGACATCGGGAGAGACACGGAGAACAGGGGAGAGAAAAGACTTGCCTTCCATCACAGTGGCTTCACTGTGATGGATGTTTGTGTTAATTTAATTATGTGTATGTCTGTAGGACATTGTCTTTGTTTGTATGGCTGTGGAAACAACATTTTGTTTGAGTCTCACTGGGGCTCAAATGATAATAAATTTGTATTGTATTGTATTGTATTACGACCAAAGATTATGGAGCAGAGCTCCACTAGTATCTTTGATTGCGGCCGCCGCCATCGAACCCCCAGGCCCACCATTGCACCCACAGATGATAGAGCAGAGTTATATAATATTTGATTGCACCCTTCTTCACGGCGGGCTTGTGATCTTTGCTTGTGATGTCTCGACAATTCGAGGGACATAACGGGTAACAGCCACCGCCTTCCTTCCCGGACACGAATCTGAGCTCGAAACATCTCCTGGTCACTGGGCCTAATGTGTCCCGCGGGCCATATTGTGGAGACCAATCCCTTACAAGATCAAAACCAAAAACGTACAGAAGTGTTAAAATTATTGTCTTTATTATTGTGGTGAGATAAATGAAACTTTCACTACTTGTAATTAACTTAACTTTATTTAAGCTTTAAGCAACTTATTTCTGCAATACACAAACTCAGAAACGTCTGGCAAACATGGCTGATTCTGCAGGCTTTTCCCGCCCGAAATACTTTGCACATGCGCACATTCCGGAAATGTCCTGCGCATGCGCACTCCGGAAATGTCCCGCGCATGCGCACACTCTAGAAATGTCCTGCGCATGCGCACACACTAGAAGAGCTCCGCACATGCGCACATGCGCCCACTTCATTCTCCCCTCCTATTTATAAGTTGAGACGGTCAGGAGGTTTAATACGTCTTGATGACCGTCGCAGCACTGGAGCCTCAGGAGATACCGGTGTTTCAATAGCCGAGGGTAGATATATTGCTTGGTCATCAACTTCACTCATATTGTTATTTAGATTTTCAATTTTAGAATTTCTTGTAGAAGTTTCCATAGAGGATGCTGGAAGTGTTGAAGGAAGTTCTCGATTAGTGTTATCAGGAAGTGACGGAGCTGATGGAGAAGATGGGCATGGTGCAAGGTCACGAAGTGAGACAGTTGACTGACGTCCAACCCGATACTTGATAGTTGCATAAGAAGGGTTGACATCAGTCAGTTCAACTTCATCAACAAAAGGTTCATTCTTATTTAATCGGACATACCGACGAAGCAACACAGGCCCAGGGCTCGTCAACCATGATGGCAGAGAAGTACCACTAGAAGAACGCCGTTTGAAGTTAAAGAACCGTTCGTGTGGAGTAGTATTGGTAGCAGTTGACAGTAGAGATCTGATGGAGTGTAAAGCATCTGGTAGAACACATTCCCACTGCTGATCTGGTATATCATTTGACTTTAAAGCCAGTTTCACTGCTTTCCAAATGATTCCGTTATACCTCTCAACCTGACCATTTCCAATAGGATGATATGGTGTTATTTTACTTGTAGCAATTCCTCTATTAGTAAGGTAGTCCTTTAAATCTTTTGACATGAATGAGGTGCCCCTATCAGAATGTATGTAACTTGGAAATCCACAGAATGAAAACAGTTGATCTAAACATTTGATAACCATAGCAGCTGAAATATTTGGACAAGGAAAGGCAAATGGAAACCTCGAATATTCGTCAACTAAGGTAAGTATATAAACATTTTGAGAGGAGGATGGTAAAGGCCCTTTGAAGTCAATAAACGTTCCATAGGTTGAGTAGCTTTGATCAATCTTCCTTCTTCAGGACGGAAGAACCTTGGTTTTAATTCAGCACAGATTCTACATGAAGCACACGTCATCTTCACATCTTCTGTAGAGAAAGGTAAATTTTTGGAACGAACATAGTGTAACAAACGAATGACTCCAGGATGACACAGCCCATTGTGAAGATCAGTGAGTGCAGAAGAATGAATAGAGGCACAAAATGCTCGAGTCAATGTGTTCGGAGCAACATTATCCTTACCAGGGCGGTACTCAATTCAATAACTATATGCGGATAATTCAATCCTCCATTCATGAATTTTACTATTTTTAATCTTGGTTTGTTTCCGATTATCCAGCATAAAAGCCACTGAACGCTGATCTGTTATCAAAGTGAAGTGCTGGCGAGCAAGGGAATGACTCCATTTCCTCACTGCTTCAATAATTGCTGTAGCTTCCTTTTCGACGGATGGGTAGTGCAATTCACTACCTTGGAGAGTACGAGACATGAAAGCCACTGGTCGTCCTCCTTGATTTAATGTAGCTGATACTGCTAAATCAGAGGCATCACATTCAACAACAAAGGGGAAATCCTCAACGATGGCGTGCAATGTCGCAGATTCCAATTGTTTCTTTAAAGAAGTAAAGGCACCAATTGCTGTAGAGTCAAGGGGGAAAGATTTCGCTCTAATCAAAGGTTGAATTTTGTCAGAAAAATTTGGTATCCATTTAGCATAATATGCAAACATCCCAAGAACCCTTCGTAGAGAGTTTAATGTTGCTGGAACAGGTATCTCTTGGAGTGGGCAGAGTCTTTCTGGATCAGGCTTGATTATATCATTTCCAAGCCAATAACCAAGAATATTAATTGATGATACTGATGTTATTGACTTAGCCTCATTTAATGTTAGATTTTTAAAATGTACAACATCTAAAAACCATTGTACATTTTCATCATGTTCAGTTTGGTCTTTTCCTGCAATAGTTATATTATCAAGATAAGGGAAAGTATCTTTAAGGTTTTCCTGTTCAACAAGTTTGTCCATCTCTCTCTGAAAAACAGCCACGCCATTAGTTACCCCAAAAGGAACTCTGCAGTAGTGATATAATTTCCCATTTGCTTCAAACGCAGTGTATTTCTTCTCTGATTCCTTCAGAGGAATTTGATAGTAAGCACTTTTTAAGTCAAAAGTAGAGAATATCTTATACTTAGCTAATGTATTGATAATCTCTTCTATTCGAGGTAATGGATATGCATCAAGCTCCGTGAACTGGTTTATAGTTTGAGAGTAATCAATGCAGAGTCTCTTTCCATGTCTCTCCAAGGGGTCCTTAACCACGACAACTTGTGCCCTCCAAGGGGAAGAACTGCGTTCTATAATCCCCTCTTGTAAAAGATGAGTTACTTCTGTGTTGATAAAGTTCCTATCATCTTTACTAAAATGTCTTGATTTTGTAGCAATTGGCTTGCACTTGGAGGATAAATTAGTGAATAATGAAGGACATTCAACAGATGCAGCAGAAAAACCACACAATACGGGTGGCTTTGACAATACAAGATCAGGCAGAGTTCCTTCATACATTATTTGAAGTGATCTGTGCAGTTTCTGGAAATCCTGACCAAGAATTATATCGCTACACACATTTTTCAAAATACCAAGACACACAGATTTATAGCTAGTTTTGTTCAAAATAAAGTCTACAATACAAGATCCTATAATTTGAGTATTGAGAGTTGTCAGAGCCATCAAGATTTCTCTATTTGATGGAATTATAGTTAGATTTAGTCGGGACACAACTTGTTCACTTATAAAACTTTCTGAACTGCCAGAATCAAGTAGTACATTAAGTGTATGGCCATTAATGGATACCGTTGTAGCTGCATGAGACAAGCTCTGAGGAAATGCAGCTGTAATTGCACATAAAGAAGGCGTGTATATGGCAGCAGTCACACTTTTAGTTGTTGCTTTGGACTTGCATACTCTAGAATAATGTCCCTTCTTGCCACAACTATTACAAGTTGCCTCTCGAGCAGGACATGTCTCTCTCTTATGAATATTACCCCTGCAAAAGTAACAGTTCCTTTTTGAATAATTATATGCTGCAGCAAGGGCACCTTTATCAGTAGAAATTGTTTCCGTTTGCTCCATATTAGTACGTGGGTGAAATTCTTTTGTAGCAGTTGCAGCAGAATACACATTAGATGAGCCATAAGCATCTGAATTTTTCTGAGCCAAGTCCAAAGAGTAAGCTTGATTGTAAGCTGACTGTAAATCCAAGGTTTTGTGTTCTAATAGTCTCTGTCGTATTAAAGGCGATGCCAAACCATTGATAAAAGAGTCTCGAATAACTTCCTGTCGATATTGATCAGCCGTAACTGCTTTGAAGGCACAGTCTTTACTAAGTCTTTGAAGTTCTTGTAAAAATTCATCAAGTGACTCACCAGGTTTTTGTTTCCGAGTAGCAAGGAGGTGTCGAGAGAATATCACGTTGGGTGTCTTAACGAAGAGTTTGCTTAGTACATCAATAGCAGAATCATAAGTTGTACATTCCTCTATGTAATCATATACATCAGAAGAGACAAACCTTATTAATGTTTTGAGTCTGTCTGGTGCATCATTGCTGCACTCATCAAAGAAGTTATTTAGTATGCGAAGCCAGTGCTTCCAATTCTTTGCAGCAGCAGGTGAGTTGGGATCCAGATCCAAGCGTTGTGGTTTCAGTAGCTTCTCCATCCCAAGTCGGACTGTTTGACTTCTGAAAATAAGTTGCTTAAATTGTTGTGAGATAAATGAAACTTTCACTACTTGTAATTAACTTAACTTTATTTAAGCTTTAAGCAACTTATTTCTGCAATACACAAACTCAGAAACGTCTGGCAAACATGGCTGATTCTGCAGGCTTTTCCCGCCCGAAATACTTCGCACATGCGCACACTCCCGAAATGTCCTGCGCATGCGCACTCCGGAAATGTCCCGCGCATGCGCACACTCTAGAAATGTCCCGCGCATGCGCACACACTAGAAGAGCTCCGCACATGCGCACATGCGCCCACTTCAATTATTGTCTTTATTATTGTGGTGAGTAAAGATATATTAAAAATAAGTCTAATAACTTTCTAATGTACCGACAAGCCTAGTTTCCCAATGGCCGTTGAGGGGAGAACAGAAAATAACATTTTCACGACAGAATAGCGACTGAAAATAATAATAATAATATGTTCTCACCTTTCTTTTTTATTGGGGAACCTAAAGAATGACAGGTCGGGTTGTCTACATTTACAATTAGAACCATTGATAGCAGAGCAGTGAGATGAAGATTTAGATTTAGATAAGGACGCCATGACAGTGTGGGGGAAGCCCATTAAATGCTCAATAAAATGGCGTCGATGATCACACACGTGATACTACGCGTTTTTCGAGGAGTGGTCTATCTTGCTCCTCTATAATCTTTGGTCTGAGGCATTGTGCCGCTGCCATGAGAGTCTCTGCTCCCAATTCACCCTGGTGATCGGCATAGACCAGGCTGCAGCTCTATCTACCACTGCTTCTACCCAGTGTTTGGTACCTACTTCCAGCAGCCACTGGTTGTCCTCCAGGATGCACTGAGCCACAGCCTGGTCCATGCCAGTCACCAGGGCGAATTCATATCATAGTGGCCTTCAAATGGGGGTGGTTGGGAAAAGCATTCTGCTTGCCTGCTAGATTTTCATTTACTGTAACTGCAGGAAAAAATGTTCCCGATGTTGGGGGAGGCCAGAACCAGGCGTCACAGTTTAAGAATAAGAATCTGTCGAATTATCTGGCACAGAAGGCAGTGGATGATATTCACTGGATGTTTTCAAGAGTGGTGGAGGTATAATGTAGTCATGGAGTGATACAGTGTGAAAACAGGCCCTTCGGCCCAACTTGTCTACACCCGCCAACATGTCCCAGCTACATTTACCTGCTTTTGGTCCATATCCCTGCAAACCTGTCCTATCCATGTATCAGTCTAACTGTTTCTTAAATGTTGGGATAGTCCCTGCCTGAACTACCTCCTCTGGCAGCTTTTTCCATACACCCACCACCCTTTGTGTGGATAAAGTTACCCATCAGATTAATAAGTGGCTTGAAAAATGGTGCAAGGGGGAGGGATTCAAATTTCTAGGGCATTGGAACCAGTTCTGGGGGAAGTGGGACCAGTACAAACAGGACAGTCTGCACCTGGGCTGGAATGGAACCAATGTTTGCTAGTGCTGTCGGGGAGGATTTAAACTAATGTGGCGGGGGGATGGGAGCATGAGCAGAGAGACAGAGGGGTGTAAAATGAGGGTTGAAGCAATAGGTAGCAGTGAAAAGTAAAAGTGGCAGGCAGACAAATCCAGGGCAAAAATCAAAAAGGGCCACTTTTCCAATTAATTGAATAAGGGGTAAGAGAGTTGTAAAAACAAGCCTGAAGGCTTTGTGTCTCAATGCAAGGAGCATTCGTAATAAGGTGGATGAGTTGAATGTGCAGTTAGCTATTAATGACTATGATATAGTTGGGATCACGGAGACATGGCTCCAGGGTGACCAAGGCTGGGAGCTGAACATCCAGGGATATTCAATATTCAGGAGGGATAGACAGAAAGAAAAAGGAGGTGGGGTAGCGTTGTGTTTAGAGAGGAGATTAACGCATAGAAAGGAAGGACATTAGCTTTGAGGATGTGGAATCGATATGGGTAGAGCTGAGAAACACTAAGGGGCAGAAAACGCTAGTGTGAGTTGTGTACAGGCCACCTAACAGTAGTAGTGGAGTTGGGGATGGCATCAAACAGGAAATTAGAAATGCGTGCAACAAAGGTAAAACAGTTATAATGGTTGACTCGAATCTACATGTAGATTGGGTGAATCAAATTGGCAGGGGTGCTGAGGAAGAGGATTTCTTGGAATGTATACGGGATAGTTTTCAAAACCAACTTGTAGAGGAACCAACGAGAGAGCAGGCTATTTTAGACTGGGTATTGAGTAATGAGGAAGGGTTAGTTAGCAATCTTGTTGTACGTGCCCCCTTGGGCAAGAGTGACCATAATATGGTTGAGTTCTTCATTAGGATGGAGAGTGACATTGTTAATTCAGAAACAATGGTTCTGAACTTAAAGAAAGGTAACTTTGAGGGTATGAGACGTGAATTGGCCAAGATTGACTGGCAATTAATTCTAAAAGGGTTGACGGTGGATATGCAATGGAAGACATTTAAAGACTGCATGGATGAACTACAAAAATTGTTCATCCCAGTTTGGCAAAATAATAAATCAGGGAAGGTAGTACATCCATGGATAAAAAGGGAAATCAGGGATAGTATCAAAGCGAAGGATGATGCGTACAAATTAGCCAGAAAAAGCAGCATACCGGAGGACTGGGAGAAATTCAGAGACCAGCAGAGGAGGACAAAGGGCTTAATTAGGAAAGGGAAAATAGATTATGAAAGAAAACTGGCAGGGAACATAAAAACTGACTGCAAAAGTTTTTATAGATATGTGAAAAGAAAGAGATTAGTTAAAACAAATGTAGGTCCCTTGCAGTCAGAAACAAGTGAGTTGATCATGGGGAACAAGGATATGGCGGACCAATTGTATTGAATTGTATTGTATATCTTTATTGTCATTTCCTGAGTATTCACATACCCAGAGGAAACAAAAAAACTCGGAGCAGTCTTGTATTCATCTCGTACAGCCAACAGGAACTTCTGGACTTCGGTTCCTGCGGCTGTAACAACTTTTTGGACGATCTCCCTCTTCCATCTGAGCTCATCAGAGCAACAGAGCACCCGACTGAAGACCGCCAGGTGAGTCGCGGGGTTGGAGACCGCCATCCGACCCGCGGAGCCCAACCGACCCTCGGCCCTCGCCCGACTCCCGGCCCTCGCCCGACTCCCGGTCCTCACCGGATCCCCGGTCCTCACCGGATCCCCGGCCCTCACCCGACTCCCGGTCCTCACCGGATCCCCGGCCCTCACCCGACTCCCGGTCCTCACCGGATCCCCGGCCCTCACCCGACTCCCGGTCCTCACCGGATCCCCGGTCCTCACCCGACTCCCGGTCCTCACCGGATCCCCGGCCCTCACCCGACTCCCGGTCCTCACCGGATCCCCGGCCCTCACCCGACTCCCGGCCCTCACCCGACTCCCGGTCCTCACCCGACTCCCGGTCCTCACCGGATCCCCGGTCCTCACCCGACTCCCGGTCCTCACCGGATCCCCGGCCCTCACCCGACTCCCGGTCCTCACCGGATCCCCGGCCCTCACCCGACTCCCGGTCCTCACCCGACTCCCGGTCCTCACCGGATCCCCGGCCCTCACCCGACTCCCGGTCCTCACCGGATCCCCGGCCCTCACCCGACTCCCGGCCCTCACCCGACTCCCGGTCCTCACCCGACTCCCGGTCCTCACCGGATCCCCGGCCCTCACCCGACTCCCGGTCCTCACCGGATCCCCGGCCCTCACCCGACTCCCGGTCCTCACCGGATCCCCGGCCCTCACCCGACTCCCGGCCCTCACCCGACTCCCGGTCCTCACCCGACTCCCGGTCCTCACCGGATCCCCGGTCCTCACCCGACTCCCGGTCCTCACCGGATCCCCGGCCCTCACCCGACTCCCGGTCCTCACCGGATCCCCGGCCCTCACCCGACTCCCGGTCCTCACCCGACTCCCGGTCCTCACCGGATCCCCGGCCCTCACCCGACTCCCGGTCCTCACCGGATCCCCGGTCCTCACCGGATCCCCGGCCCTCACCCGACTCCCGGCCCTCACCCGACTCCCGGTCCTCACCCGACTCCCGGTCCTCACCGGATCCCCGGCCCTCACCCGACTCCCGGTCCTCACCGGATCCCCGGCCCTCACCCGACTCCCGGTCCTCACCGGATCCCCGGCCCTCACCCGACTCCCGGTCCTCACCGGATCCCCGGTCCTCACCCGACTCCCGGTCCTCACCGGATCCCCGGCCCTCACCCGACTCCCGGTCCTCACCGGATCCCCGGCCCTCACCCGACTCCCGGCCCTCACCCGACTCCCGGTCCTCACCCGACTCCCGGTCCTCACCGGATCCCCGGTCCTCACCCGACTCCCGGTCCTCACCGGATCCCCGGCCCTCACCCGACTCCCGGTCCTCACCGGATCCCCGGCCCTCACCCGACTCCCGGTCCTCACCCGACTCCCGGTCCTCACCGGATCCCCGGCCCTCACCCGACTCCCGGTCCTCACCGGATCCCCGGCCCTCACCCGACTCCCGGCCCTCACCCGACTCCCGGTCCTCACCCGACTCCCGGTCCTCACCGGATCCCCGGCCCTCACCCGACTCCCGGTCCTCACCGGATCCCCGGCCCTCACCCGACTCCCGGTCCTCACCGGATCCCCGGCCCTCACCCGACTCCCGGCCCTCACCCGACTCCCGGTCCTCACCCGACTCCCGGTCCTCACCGGATCCCCGGTCCTCACCCGACTCCCGGTCCTCACCGGATCCCCGGCCCTCACCCGACTCCCGGTCCTCACCGGATCCCCGGCCCTCACCCGACTCCCGGTCCTCACCCGACTCCCGGTCCTCACCGGATCCCCGGCCCTCACCCGACTCCCGGTCCTCACCGGATCCCCGGCCCTCACCCGACTCCCGGCCCTCACCCGACTCCCGGTCCTCACCCGACTCCCGGTCCTCACCGGATCCCCGGCCCTCACCCGACTCCCGGTCCTCACCGGATCCCCGGCCCTCACCCGACTCCCGGCCCTCACCCGACTCCCGGTCCTCACCCGACTCCCGGTCCTCACCGGATCCCCGGCCCTCACCCGACTCCCGGTCCTCACCGGATCCCCGGTCCTCACCGGATCCCCGGCCCTCACCCGACTCCCGGCCCTCACCCGACTCCCGGTCCTCACCCGACTCCCGGTCCTCACCGGATCCCCGGCCCTCACCCGACTCCCGGTCCTCACCGGATCCCCGGCCCTCACCCGACTCCCGGTCCTCACCGGATCCCCGGCCCTCACCCGACTCCCGGCCCTCACCCGACTCCCGGTCCTCACCCGACTCCCGGTCCTCACCGGATCCCCGGCCCTCACCCGACTCCCGGTCCTCACCCGACTCCCGGTCCTCACCCGACTCCCGGCCCTCACCCGACTCCCGGTCCTCGCCCGACTCCCGGCCCGCACCCGACTCCCGGTCCTCACCCGACTCCCGGTCCTCACCCGACTCCCGGTCCTCACCCGACTCCCGGTCCTCACCGGATCCCCGGTCCCCACCCGACTCCCGGCCCTCACCGGATTCCCGGCCCTCACCCGACTCCCGGTCTTCACCTGACCCCCGGAGCCCAACCGTCCCGCGGAGCTGGAGAACGCCGTGGAGCTGGAGAAAGCCACCCGACCCGTGGAGCTGGACAACACCGTGGAGCTGGAGAACACCACCCGACCCATGGAGCTGGAGAACACCGTGGAGCTGGAGAACGCCACTCGACCCGTGGAGCTGGAGAACGCCACCCGACCCGTGGAGCTGGAGACCGCCACCCGACCCGTGGAGCTGGAGACCGCCACCCGACCCGTGGAGCTGGAGACCGCCACCCGACCCGTGGAGCTGGAGACCGCCACCCGACCCGTGGAGCTGGAGACCGCCACCCGACCCGTGGAGCTGGAGACCGCCACCCGACCCGTGGAGCTGGAGAACACCGCGGAGCTGGAGACCGCCACCTCACCCGTGGAGCTGGAGACCACCACCCGACCCGCTGGGCTGGAGAATGCCAGGTAAGCCCTGGGGCTGGAGACCATCAGCAGAGCCGCGGGGCTGAAGACCGCCTGCGGAGTAACGCAGACGCGGAGCAACGGAGCGGCAGAACACCAGCGCGCACCAAGCCAGCTCGGCCCACCAGAAGCACCAACAGACGGCGACGGGTACGAAAACACCGCCGGGGACGCAGAGGTGGGTTAAAGGCCAGGTTAGAGCTAGCCCCACACTGGGTAGCGATTCCTAGCCTTTTCCTCGCCAACGTGCGCTCACTGGCAAACAAAATGGATGAACTCCGGCTAAGGATCACCTCCCACAACCGGATCAAGGACTGCAACCTCCTGATCTTCACGGAAACTTGGCTCAACACTGACGTTCCTGACAGCGCCATCCAGCTATCGGGGCGTCACTTACTCCGAGCGGACAGGACATCAGACTCTGGTAAGACCAGACGTGGGGGCCTGTGCATTTATGTAAACAAAGCATGGTGCAAGGACTCCACCATCATCGAGAGTCACTGCTCAGCTAACCTTGAGTTCCTCTTGGTTAGATGCAGACCGTTCTATCTGCCCAGAGAGTTCACCTCCACTGTTGTGACTGCAGCCTATATCCCTCCAGATGCTAATGCCAAGCTTGCAATGAAAGAGCTGCATAATGCCATTAGCAAACAACAGACGCACAACCCCGAGGCAGCCTTCATTGTTGCGGGTGACTTCAATCACTCCAACCTGAAGACTGTACTCCCCAAATTCCACCAACATGTATCCTTCCCCACTAGAGTAGACAAGACACTGGACAAAGTCTACACCAACATGGCTGAAGCTTACAAAGCCATCCCCCTCCCCCACCTTGGTCAGTCTGATCACGTCTCATTGTTCCTGCTCCCTAAGTACTCCCCACTCATCAGACGGGTTAAACCAACTGTGAGGACAGTTAGTCTGGTCAGAGGAAGCGGACTTCACACTTCAGCAGTGTTTTGGAAACACTGACTGGAAGGCGTTTGCAGCCCAGGCCACCCTTGACTCTCACACGGACATTGATTCCTACACATCCTCTGTTCTGGACTTTATAAACTCCACCATCAATAGTGTCACCTCCCTCAAACAGGTGACCATATACCCGAATCAGAAGCCATGGATGAACAGCGAGGTCAGGCTACTGCTGAAAGCACGGGACACCGCTTTCAGGTCAGGCGATGCTCGAGCCTACAGTTCATCCAGGGCTAACCTGAAGAGGGGCATCAGGAAGGCCAAGCACTGCCATAAGCTCAGGATTGAGGAGCACTTCAACAACAACTCCAACCCCCGACGCATGTGGCAAGGCATCCAGGCCATCACGGACTACAGACCCTCCAACATCACCCCCACATCCAGCGACGCCTCCTTCCTTGAGGAGCTGAATCACTTCTATGGCCGCTTCGACAGGGACAATCTAGAGACAGCCATCAAGGCTGTGCTACCTGCCGATCATCAACCCCTCACACTCACCCCCTACAACGTGTACGTGGCACTGAGTAGGACAAATGCACGTAAGGCTGCTGGCCCTGACGGCATCCCCGGGCGCGTGCTCAGGGCCTGTGCTGCGCAGCTGACAGACGTCTGGACTGACATCTTCAACCTGTCACTTGCCCAAGCAGTTGTCCCCACTTGCCTTAAAACCACCTCCATCGTGCCAGTGCCAAAACACTCCACTGCGGCAAGCCTCAACGACTTCCGCCCAGTTGCACTTACCCCCATCATCACCAAGTGCTTCGAGAGGCTGGTCCTGGCACACCTCAAAAGCTGCCTACCCCCCACACTGGATCCCTATCAGTTTGCCTACCGCAAGAACAGGAGTACGGAGGATGCCATCTCAACGGCACTTCACTCCGCCCTCTCCCACCTCGACAACAGAGACACTTAGGTAAGAATGCTGTTCATCGATTACAGCTCAGCATTCAACACCATCATACCATCAAAACTGATCACGAAACTCGGTAACCTGGGCATCGACCCCTCCCTCTGCAACTGGATACTGGACTTTCTAACCAACAGACCCCAGTCTGTGAGGTTAGACAAGCACACCTCTTCAACCCTCACCCTGAACACCGGCGTTCCACAGGGCTGTGTGCTGAGCCCCCTCCTCTACTCCCTCTTCACCTATGACTGCACACCTGTACATGGTACTAACACCATCATCAAGTATGCAGATGATACAACGGTGATTGGCCTCATCAGCAACAACGATGAGCTGGCCTACAGGGAGGAGGTCCAGCACTTAGCAGCATGGTGCGCTGACAACAACCTGGCCCTTAACTCCAAGAAGACCAAGGAGCTCATTGTAGACTTCAGGAAGTCCAGAGGCGGCACGCACACCCCCATCCACATTAACGGGACGGAGGTGGAACGTGTTTCTAGCTTCAGGTTCCTGGGAGTCAACATCTCCGATGACCTCTCTTGGACCCACAATACCTCTACTCTGATCAAGAAGGCTCATCAGCGTCTCTTCTTCCTGAGGAGACTGAAGAAGGTCCATCTGTCTCCTCAGATCCTGGTGAACTTCTACCGCTGCACCATCGAGAGCATCCTTACCAACTGCATCACAGTATGGTATGGCAACTGCTCTGTCTCCGACCGGAAGACATTGCAGAGGGTGGTGAAAATTGCCCAACGCATCACCGGTTCCTCGCTCCCCTCCATTGAGTCTGTCCAAAGCAAGCGCTGTCTGCGGAGGGCGGTCAGCATCGCCAAGGATTGCTCTCACCCCAACCATGGACTGTTTACCCTCCTACCATCCGGGAGGCGCTACAGGTCTCTCCGTTGCCGAACCAGCAGGTCGAGGAACAGCTTCTTTCCGGCGGCTGTCACTCTACTCAACAACGTACCTCGGTGACTGCCAAACACCACCCCCCCCCCCCCCTGGACACTTATTATTATTTATTCAAATCGTTTGCTATGTCGCTCTTCCAGGGAGATGCTAAATGCATTTCGTTGTCTCTGACAATGACAATTAAAATTGAATCTGAATCTGAATCTGAAAACGTTGCTCAACCAGTGTCCATTCAGTGTGCATTAAAAATAAATAGAAATAAAAATACATATATCATGAACAAATTTAACACTCTACTAAACATCAACAGGCGTTCCGATCGGCAGCGGCACAACAGTGGCTCTGCTGCAGTGTGTCCAGGTTGGTGGTTGGTGCGCGATACTTTGGCAGGGGGCAAAGTCCGTTTATCAGTCTTATAGCCTGTGGTAGGGGTCTTTGATGATGGAGATGGCTCTGCTGATACATCTCTTCCTGTATATGTCCAGCAGGAAAGGGAGTGGAGCACCAATAATCCTGCTGGCGGCCTTCACAATCCTGTCTAGTTGGTGCCGTTCGTACGCCTTGCAGCTCCCGAACCAGGAAGTGATGCCGTAGGTCAATGTGCTCTCAATTGTCCCCTTATAAAAAGTCCGTAGGTGTGTAGTGGGGAGACCTGCTTTACGTAGTCTTCGGAGAGGGTGTAGTCGCTGCTGGGCTCTCTTGACCAGTGCTGTGGTGTTGGCCGTGGACGTCAGGTCATCAGACAGATGTAGTCCTAGGAACTTCACGCTGCTGACCTTTTCCACATCAGCTCCGTCGATGTGCAGAGGTGTATGGTGTTGTTTCCCCGCCCTCCTGAAGTCAACCACCATCTCCTTAGTTTTTCCCACGTTAAGAATGAGGTTGTGGGATTTGCACCAACCTGTGAGCAGCTCCACCTCCATCCTGTACGCCGATTCATCATTGTCACTGATGAGACCCACCACTGTTGTGTCATCAGCGAACTTGTTGATGAAGTTGTTGTTGAGTCTAGCAGTACAGTCGTGTGTCAGCAGACTAAACAGCAGGGGGCTTAGGACATAGCCTTGGGGTGAGCCAGTGCTCACGGCTATGGTTTTTGATGTCCTACTGCCCACCCTGACTGTCTGCTGCCGTTGCGACAGAAAGTTCAGGACCCAGTTGCATGTGCCAGCATCAACCCCCAATAGCTCCAACTTCTCCACCAGCTGCTGCGGAATGATTGTATTAAATGCAGAGCTGAAGTCTATGAAGAGGATCCTGGCATAGGTATTTTTCCGATCGAGGTGTGACAGTACGAGGTTCAGTGTTGTTGAGACTGCGTCCTCTGTGGATCGGTTGGCTCTGTAGGCGAACTGCAGTGGGTCTAGGTCGGCAGGTAGACTATTTTTGATGTGCTGCATAACTAGTCGCTCAAAACACTTCATTACAATGGGTGTTAGAGCCACTGGTCGAAAGTCATTATGGCAGGCTGGGTTTGGTTTCTTCGGGACAGGGACGATGGTGGCACTCTTATGACAGTTGGGCACTACTGCCTGGCTGAGTGAGATGTTAAAAATGTCTGTGAAGACATCTTTCAGTTGCTCGGCACAGTCTCTTAAAACGCATCCAGGAATGTTGTCCGGCCCTGCAGCTTTGCGTGGATTGACGCTGGCAAAGGCCTTTTTAACTCCGGCTGCGGACAGCCTGAGCGACTGGTCACTGGGAGATGGCAGTAGTGCACGTGTCTGGGTGCTGTTTTTGACCTCAAACCGTGCGTAGAACTTGTTCAGTTCATCTGGTAGAGAGGGGTCGTTTTGGCATATCCGCAGCGGGGGGGGGGGGGGGGGGGCTTGCAGTCAGTGATGGTATGAAATCCCTGCCACAAGCGACGTGTGTCTTTGTCATTTGCGAAGTGGCTATTAAGTTTTTGTCCATACAGCCTCTTCGCTTCCCTGATCCCCCGGGATAGGTTACCCCTTGCCAGTTTGTATGCTGCGTTGTCCCCAGATTTGAATGCCGCATTCCGGATTCTCAGTAGGGAACACACTTCCCCAGTTAGCCAAGGTTTCTGATTGGCACGCCTCCTGATGGTTTTTACCACCGTTACATCCTCAATACGTTTATTGATGTATGCGATGACGGATTCTGTATATTCTTGGAGGTTGATGCCACTGTCATCTGTTGCTGCCTCTCTGAAAATGGCCCACAGTGTGGTTTCAAAACAGTCTTGTAGTGCTGCAGTAGCTCCCTGTGGCCATGTTCTAACTTGAATAACTGAATAATTGAATAACTACTTTGGTTCCGTCTTCACTAAGGAAGACATAAATAATTTGCCGGAAATAGCAGGGGACCGTGGGTCAAAGGAGTTGGAGGAATTGAGTGAAATCCAGGTTAGCCGGGAAGTGGTGTTGGGTAAATTGAATGGATTAAAGGCCGATAAATCCCCAGGGCCAGATAGGCTGCATCCCAGAGTACTTAAGGAAGTAGCTCCAGAAATAGTGGATGCATTAGTAATAATCTTTCAAAACTCTTTAGATTCTGGAGTAGTTCCTGAGGATTGGCGGGTAGCAAACGTAACCCCACTTTTTAAGAAGGGAGGGAGAGAGAAAACGGGGAATTGCAGACCAGTTAGTCTAACATCGGTAGTGGGGAAACTGCTAGAGTCAGTTATTAAAGATGGGATAGCAGCACATTTGGAAAGTGGTGAAATCATTGGACAAAGTCAGCATGGATTTACAAAAGGTAAATCATGTCTGACGAACCTTATAGAATTTTTTGAGGATGTAACTAGTAGCGTGGTTAGGGGAGAACCAGTGGATGTGTTATATCTGGACTTCCAGAAGGCTTTCGACAAGGTCCCACATAAGAGGTTAGTATACAAACTTAAAGCACACGGCATTGGGGGTTCAGTATTGATGTGGATAGAGAACTGGCTGACAAACAGGAAGCAAAGAGTAGGAGTAAACGGGTCCTTTTCACAATGGCAGGCAGTGACTAGTGGGGTACCGCAAGGCTCAGTGCTGGGACCCCAGCTATTTACAATATATATTAATGATCTGGATGAGGGAATTGAAGGCAATATCTCCAAGTTTGCGGATGACACTAAGCTGGGGGGCAGTGTTAGCTGTGAGGAGGATGCTAGGAGACTGCAAGATGACTTGGATAGGCTGGGTGAGTGGGCAAATGTTTGGCAGATGCAGTATAATGTGGATAAATATGAGGTTATCCGTTTTGGTGGCAAAAACGGGAAAGCAGACAATTATCTAAATGGTGGCCGATTGGGAAAGGGGTAGATGCAGCGAGACCTGGGTGTCATGGTACACCAGTCATTGAAAGTAGGCATGCAGGTGCAGCAGGCAGTAAAGAAAGCGAATGGTATGTTAGCTTTCATTGCAAAAGGATTTGAGTATAGGAGCAGGGAGGTTCTACTGCAGTTGTACAGGGTCTTGGTGAGACCACACCTGAAGTATTGCATACAGTTTTGGTCTCCTAATCTGAGGAAGGACATTATTGCCATAGAGGGAGTGCAGAGAAGATTCACCAGACTGATTCCTGGGATGTCAGGACTTTCTTATGAAGAAAGACTGGATAGACTTCGTTTATACTCTCTAGAATTTAGGAGATTGAGAGGGGATCTTATAGAAACTTACAAAATTCTTAAGGGGTTGGACAGGCTAGATGCAGGAAGATTGTTCCCGATGTTGGAGAAGTCGAGGACAAGGGGTCACAGCTTAAGGATAAGGGGGAAATCCTTTAAAACCGAGATGAGAAGAACTTTTTTCACACAGAGAGTGGTGAATCTCTGGAACTCTCTGCCACAGAGGGTAGTTGAGGCCAGTTCATTGGCTATATTTAAGAGGGAGTTAGATGTGGCCCTTGTGGCTAAGGGGATCAGGGGGTATGGAGAGAAGGCAGGTACGGGATACTGAGTTGGATGATCAGCCATGATCATATTGAATGGCGGTGCAGGCTCGAAGGGCCGAATGGCCTACTCCTGCACCCAATTTCTATGTTTCTAAGGGAAACTACGCAAAGGTGGCGGCTGGGGAGGAAAGATGGGAGGGAAAAGGGGGAACAGAGGGAAAAGATTGACAATAAAATTAACTAAAATATGTGATGTGATAGATGCGCTAAATCAAACACTGTTCCCTACAACACTGATGACACCAGACGATAGCAAAGATCTTTGGACGATAGAGCGGAGTGCACAGCGGGAGCATAAACAAATGGGGGCCGTGACGATCCGTCACGTACTACACGTCAGTCTATTGGATTTCGGAGGAGTGGTCTATCTTGCTCCTCTAAGATCTTTGCCTCAGACGGCCCGGGACTCTTGCACTGAGACTGCTCCATGGCCGGAGCTGCAGGGAGCGACTCGCCAGCCCGGCAAACACTCGCCAGCCACGGTTCCCCGTCCGCATCTGCCCCCCTCCGCTGCTTCTGCTTCCATCCATCCCTCCCTCCATACCCCCCGGCTCTCCAACACCCATGACCAGGTTGCTCAGAGCACAGCAGCGTCTCGTCCTAAGACAGAGACATTGAAACATGTCTAGCCAAAAAAGTGGGAGGCTGCAGCACCCGGTTCCGTGGCCCATGTTATGAATGAATGAATGAATAAGTTTATTGGGCAAGTATTCACATACAAGGAATTTGCCTTGGTGCTCCGCCCACAAGTGACAACATGACATACATTGATAGTTACCAATCACACATAAAACATTAAACATTAATAATTAAACAATATTGATTAAACATGTGAATTAAATAAAATACTGGAGCAAAAGGAGGCTACAGATCTTTGGTTATTGAGTAGATCAACTACTTGTGGAAAAAAACTTTTTATATCTGGCTGTGGCAACTTTGACAGTCCGCAGTCGTCTTCCAGAGGGAGATGATTCAAAGAGTTTGTGGCCAGAGTGAGAGGGGTCAGAGATAATCTTACCCGCTCGTTTCCTGGCCCTTGCAGTGTACAGTTCGCCAAATCAATTAATATATATATGTAATGATAGACCGATATATATGTGTGAGTGTGTGTGTGTGTGTGTGTGTGTGTGTGTGTGTGTGTGTGTGTGTGTCTGTGTGTGTGTGTGTGTGTGAGTGTGTGTGTGTGTGTGTGAGTGTGTGTGTGTGTGAGCGTGTGTGTGCATGTGTGTGCGTGTGTGTGTGTGAGTGTGTGTGTGCGAGTGTGTGTGTGTGTGTGTGAGTGTGTGCGTGTGTGTGCGTGTGTGTGTGTGTGAGTGTGTGTGTGTGTGTGTGTGTGTGAGTGTGTGTGTGTGTGTGTGTGTGTGGTGTGTGTGTGTGGTGTGTGTGTGGTGTGTGTGTGTGTGTGTGAGTGTGTGTGTGAGTGTGTGTGTGTGAGTTTGTGTGTGTGTGTGTGAGAGTGTGAGTGTGTGTTAGTGTGTGTGTGAGTGCGTGTGTGTGAGTGCGTGTGTGTGAGTGTGTGTGTGTGTGGTGTGTGTGTGTGTGAGAGTGTGCGTGTGTATGTGTGTGAGTGTGTGTGTGTGTGCGTGCGAGTGTGTGTGTGTGTGTGTGAGTGTGTGTGTGAGTGTGTGTGTGTGAGTGTGTGTGTGTGTGAGTGTGTGTGTGTGTGAGTGTGTGCGTGCGTGTGTGTGCGTGAGTGTGTGTGCGTGAGTGTGTGTGTGTGTGTGTGTGTGAGTGTGTGTGAGTGTGTGTGTGTGTGTGAGTGTGTGTGTGAGTGTGTGTGTGTGAGTGTGTGTGTGTGTGGTGTGTGTGTGTGAGTGTGTGTAAGTGTGTGTGTGTGGTGTGTGTGTGTGCGTGTGTGTGCGTGTGAGTGTGTGTGTGTGTGTGAGTGTGTGTGTGTGTGTGAGTGTGTGTGTGAGTGTGTGTGTGTGTGCGTGTGTGTGAGAGTGTGTGTGCGTGTGTGAGTGTGTGTGTGTGTGTGAGTGTGAGTGTGTGTGTGTGTGAGTGTGTGTGCGTGTGTGTGTGAGTGTGTGTGTGAGAGTGTGTGTGCGTGTGTGTGTGTGTGAGTGTGTGAGTGTGAGTGTGTGTGTATGTGTGGGTGTGTGTGAGTGTGTGTGTGTGTATGTGAGTGTGTGTGCGTGTGAGTGTGTGTGTGTGTGTGAGTGTGTGTGAGTGTGAGTGTGTGTGTGTGTGTGTATGTGTGGGTGTGTGTGAGTGTGTGTGTGTGTGTGTGTGTGTGTGTGTGTGAGTGTGTGTGTGTGTGTGAGTGTGTGTGTGTGTGTGAGTGTGTGTGTGTGTGTGTGTGCGGGGGCGTGGGAGGATAGTTAACACGAAGCTGGTCAACCGCTAACCGTCAACTGTCAACTGTCAAACACCAACTGCCAACCGTCAACTGTTTTTAACTGTGTGTAGATGGGGCATGTTGGCCAGTGTGTGTGTGTTCCCCGGGGAGGGGGACCAGTGGTTGAGTTGTCCACCGGGTTTCTGCCCCACAGCCCCTGAGCCCCGCTCCTGATGCCGGTCCCGGGACCCGACCCTTTTACACACCCGGAGCGGAACTGGAGCAGATTCTCAGCCACTCGTCTATATCCCAAGGCCCAAAGAAAGGATAAAGTTTCTCCGTGAATTTATTCCCAGTGAAGGTGTGGAGATGGGACTTGGTGTCCGCGTCGTAAAATGAAACTGTCCCGGACTCGTAACTGAGATAAACTCCCACCCTCCCGGGGATGGGACGGGCGGGGAGAGAGGATGGAGGGGAGGTGAATGCATGAAACCCGTCATCCCACCGCTCGATGCTCCAGACTCCAGTCTCCGGGCTCAGGTCGTTACCTCTCTTCCTCTCCACAGACTCTGCGGCGACTCCCAGACCCCAGTCCCGACTCCCCGCCATCTCCACCTCCCAGTAATGTCTCCCCGATGTGAATCCCACCGATCCCAGCACACACGGCCAGACCGTAAACCTCTTCCCAGTGTCAGGGAGACTCCTCACGGTCCCGGTCCATCTCACCCTCTTCCCATCCTCAGACACCTCGAGCCGCGCATGCGCTGTTTCCACATCCAGGGTGACGGAGACTGGGGGGAGAAGCAGAGAATCAGAGAGTCCCCGGGGGTCGGGGGGAGACTCGGGCAGCGCGGCCCCGGGACCGGGGGAGAGGCCGCTCGGCCTCAGGCACAGGCGGGCGGATAACTGGACGATATCCTGGCGTTTTCCCACCCACCAACATCCCATGGACTAAAACATGTTTCACGGAGTTTCCTAATTGGGGTGGAAGTGGACGGGAAGCGGGTGAACGGTGAGAAATAAAAACAAACTGCTGGAGGAAGTCCGTGGGTCAGGCAACACATGTGTAAGGAAATGACAGAACACGTCTAGGGTCTGGACACTTCTTCATTCTCATGCTTCCCTCTGCTCCCTCCGTAGAAAGAGACAGGGGAAGGGGTACAGCAAAATACTTTACTCGTAATATACATATACATGTGTGTGTTGTGTACATACACGTATATACACACACACACACACGCACACACAGACACACACACACACACACACACAGAATCACACACACACACACACACACACACACACAGAATCACACACACACACAGTCACACACACACACACACACACACACGGAGTCACGCACACACACACAGAATCACACACACACACAGTCACACACACACACACACACACACACACACACGGAGTCACGCACACACACACGGAGTCACGCACACACACACAGAATCACACACACACACACACACACACACACACACACGGAGTCACGCACACACACACACACACACAGAATCACACACACACACACACACACACACACAAACACACATACACACACAAACACAGCACATACGCACACACACACTCAAACACGCTCACTACACACACAGACGCACGCATACACACACATATAAACACACATACACACACAAACACAGCACATACACACACACATACACACACAAACACACATACACACACACACAAACACACATACACACACACACACACACAAACCAAGATCTTACCTTCGTGGCCTCGTATCCTTTTCCACTCTGAAAACAGAAACAACAAACAAGACTGATATGAAGAGAACCTAACCTGGAATCTAATCTCCAATTAATTTTATAGCAAGAAGCTCCTGATAGACCCCGTGCAGTATCACTACATACAGTCCATAGCAGGGACATGTGGTCAAGGGAGACAAACCCGTACCTGTCACACTCCCAATGAAAATAGCTGTTAAGAAAAGTAAAGAAAATAATAACAAAATAATATCAATATTTTTCCACTGATCTGTGTTAATAATGTCATTTCTATATGAATCGAATCATTTTTTATAGTCAACATCACGACGAGCTGAGCCTCCCCTCTGATTGCGCCTCCACTTAGAAACTGCATGGGGCGTGGGCAATAATGATGAATGAATGCCATTTTATTGTCACTATACACATGTACAATGAGATTACAAGCAGCTCCTACTCAGTGCAGACATGTAATTAATCAAAAACAAAAACAAAACAAAGGGGGGGGTGGGATAAGGTGCACAGTTCTGCGGCGCTATATACATATCTATATAAAGACAATGGATGAATAGATTGAATAAATAGGATTCCTATATACAGTTACAGTACAAATTACAGTAGGTGGATAGATGGAAGTCCGGGAGTTTGGCTGTGAAGTCAATACGTGTGTGAGTTCAGGGAGGTTATGGCTATTGGAAAGCAACTGTTCTTGAATCAGTGTGTCCTTGTTCTGATGCACCTATAGCGCCTCCCTGAGGGCAGCAGGTCGAACAGGCCAAATGCAGGATGGGAGCTGTCCTTGATGATGTTCTTCGCCCTGCTGAGGCAGCGGGAGGTGTATATGTCCATCAGAGAGGGGAGAGGGCAGCCAATGATTATCTGTGCTGCCCTAACTACCCTCTGAAGCCTCTCCCTGTCTGCCATGGTGCAGCTGCCATACCATGCTGTAATGCAGTATGTCAGCAGGCTCTCGATAGACGAGCGGTAGAAGGTCAGCAGCAGGTTAGAGTCCAGGTTCGTGTGCCTGTTACTATCTCTATGCCTGTCACCAATGTAACGTGTGTAAAACCCCTACATTACATGTCCTCACCTTCCATAGTCCAGGTAACATATTTCACGTATAAATATATTACATTTGTGCTCACTGCTCTCACATAAAACTGTAATACAAAGCACCAGGGGAGGCAGGGATCACATGTGCCTCACAAGGGGGCGTGTCTCCCTCCACGTTAGCGAGCTTCAGCAGTCGGGGAACGTGGTGGCCCGGGGCTGCTCTTGGTGTTGTTACCGATTAGATCCCTCGAATTGTCAGAGCCAAGACATCACTGGGCTGCCATGAAGAAGCGGGGAGTGTGGTGGGGGGTTCAACGGCGGCTGTCAGAATGGGGAAGCTGTGGGTTATAACGTGCCATCGTTCCTCTCTCCCATCTCTCTCTCTCTCTCCCTTCTCTTCTCTCTCCCTCCCTCCATCCCAGCCATGGCTCCACCTCTCTCTCTCCTCGGGGAGACGCGGTGATCAATACAGGGAGGGCCGGGCCACTGATACTATCCAGTGCCTCCCCAGTCATTGACCTCACCGCACGTCACTGGTCCATAGGTGATAATTGTGCTGCAAGTGAATGTTGCACGTGTGTGTGTGTGTGTGTGTGTGTGTGTGTGTGTGTGTGTGTGTGTGTGTGTGTGTGTGTGTGTGTGTGTGTGTGTGTGTGTGTGTGTGTGTGCGTGTGTGTGTGTGTGTGTGTTTGTGTGTGTGTTAGTGTGTGTGTATATGTGTGTGTGTGTGTGTGTATATGTGTGTGTGTGTGTGTGTGTGTGTGTTTGTGTGTGTGTGTGTTAGTGTGTGTATGTGTGTGTGTTAGTGTGTGTGTGTGTGTGTTAGTGTGTGTGTATATGTGTGTGTGTTAGTGTGTGTGTGTGTTAGTGTGTGTATATATATGTGTGTGTGTGTGTGTGTGTGTGTGTCTGTTAGTGTGTGTGTGTTAGTGAGTGTGTGTGTGTGTGAAGTGTATGTGTGTGACGTGTGTGTGTTAGTGTGTGTGTGACGTGTGTGTGGTGTGTGTGTGTTAGTGTGTTAGTGTGTCTGTGTGTATGTGTGTGTGTTAGTGTGTGTGTGTGTGTGTGTGTGTGTGTCTGTGTGCGTGTGTGCGGTGTGTGTGTGTGTGTGTGTGTGTGTGTGTGTGTGTGTGTGTGTGTGTGTGTGTGTGTGTGTGTGTGTGTGAGTGTGTGTGTGTGTGTGTGTGTGTGTGAGGAACATCCCTGACTGAACAAGGGGTGCCCATTGTCTTATATAGAAACAGGAAAGATAAGCCATGAATAAAGTACATCAGAACACGCATCAGTGATCAAAGGCACAGTTTGCTTCAGGGACACCATTCAGGACTCCAGCAACAGATTAAAGTCGCTAGACTGGGTTTAATCTCCCACTGTGTGAATCCCTCCGTGTGTTGCCGTGCTGTGTCACGGTGAAGGTACATCCCGTGCCCATCACCGTTCTCCGGTCCCTGATGTACCCACTGACAGCTGTGACCCAGTGGGGAAATCACTGAGGAGGGGGATGTATGTATCCTGGTCCCACAGCTGGGACCACATTCTGCATTCTGGGATTCTTCCCTGTACTCTACATGTTGGACGTATATGGCTTGATCTGACATGTATAATATGGTGACACAGACAACATATTCTCACTGTGTCTGAGTACAAGGGGCAATAATAAACCAATGAACGACACAACATGCTGGAGTAACTCAGCGGGACAGACAGCATCTCTGGGGAGAAGAAATGGGTGACGTTTAGGTTCGAGACCCTTATTCCTAATAGGGGTTTAGATGGATTAGGTAGAGCTAAGGGGAAGATACAGAGTGCAGAATATAGTTCTCAGCATTGTAGTACATCAGTTCCACAGACAAAGTCCAATGTCCACAATGGGGTAGAGGTGAATCGGACAGTACCCTAGCTTATGGAAGGGCCATTTAGTAGTCTGATAACAGAGGGAAAGAAGCTGTTCCTGAGTCTGGTGGTGCGCGCTTTCAAGCTTCTGTACCTTCTGCCGGACGGGAGCGGGGAGAAGAAGGAAAGATCAGAGTCGGGCAAGTCTTTGATTATGTTGGCAGCTTTTCCAAGGCAACGTGAAGTGTAGATGGAGTCAATGGTGGGGAGTGTGGTGTGTGTGGTGTGTGTGGGACTGGGCTACATCTACAATGGTGGGGAGTGTGGTGTGTGTGGGACTGGGCTACATCTACAATGGTGGGGATTGTGGTGTGTGTGATGTGTGTGGGACTGGGCTACATATACAATGGTGGGGAGTGTGGTGTGTGTGGGACTGGGCTACATCTACAATGGTGGGGAGTGTGGTGTGTGTGGGACTGGGCTACATCTACAATGGTGGGGAGTGTGGTGTGTGTGTGGCACTGGGCTACATCTACAATGGTGGGGAGTGTGGTATGTGTGGGACTGGGCTACATCTACAATGGTGGGGAGCGTGGAGTGTGTGGTGTGTGTGGGACTGGGCTACATCTACAATGGTGGGCAGTGTGGTGTGTGTGGGACTGGGCTACATCTACAATGGTGGGGAGTGTGGTGTGTGTGGTGTGTGATGGACTGGGCTACATCTACAATGGTGGGGAGTGTGGTGTGTGTGGGACTGGGCTACATCTACAATGGTGGGGAGTGTGGTGTGTGTGGGACTGGGCTACATCTACAATGGTGGTGAGTTTGGTGTGTGTGGTGTGTCTGATGGACTGGGCTACATCTACAATGGTGGGGAGTGGTGTGTGTGGGACTGGGCTACATCTACAATGGTGGGGAGTGTGGTGTGTGTGGGACTGGGCTTCATCTACAATGGTGAGGAGTGTGGTGTGTGTGGGACTGGGCTACATCTACAATCATGGGGAGTGTGGTGTGTGTGGGACTGGGCTACATCTACAATCATGGGGAGTGTGGTGTGTGTGGGACTGGGCTACATCTACAATGGTGGGGAGTGTGGTGTGTGTGGGACTGGGCTACATCTACAATGGTGGGGAGTGTGGTGTGTGTGATGGACTGAACTACATCTACAATGGTGGGGAGTGTGGTGTGTGTGGGACTGGGCTACATCTACAATGGTGGGGAGTGTGGTCTGTGTGGGACTGGGCTACATCTACAATGGTGGGGAGTGTGGTGTGTGTGGGACTGGGCTACATCTACAATGGTGGGGAGTGTGGTGTGTGTGGGACTGGGCTACATCTACAATGGTGGGGAGTGTGGTGTGTGTGTGGGACTGGGCTACATCTACAATGGTGGGGAGTGTGGTGTGTGTGTGGGACTGGGCTACATCTACAATGGTGGGGAGTGTGTGTGTGTGGGACTGGGCTACATATACAATGGAGGGGAGTGTGGTGTGTGATGTAATAGGCTACATTTACAATGGCGGGGAGTGTGGTGTGTGTGATGGACTGGGCTACATCTACAATGGTGGGGAGTGTGGTGTGTGTGATGTGTGTGGGACTGGGCTACATCTACAATGGTGGGGAGTGTGGTGTGTGTGGGACTGGGCTACATTTACAATGGTGGGGAGTGTGGTGTGTGTGATGGACTGGGCTACATCTACAATGGTGGGGAGTGTGGTGTGTGTGTGGGACTGGGCTACATCTACAATGGTGGGGAGTGTGGTATGTGTGTGGGACTGGGCTACATCTACAATGGTGGGGAGTGTGGTGTGTGTGGGACTGGGCTACATCTACAATGGTGGGGAGTGTGGTGTGTGTGATGGACTGGGCTACATCTACAATGGTGGGGAGCGTGGTGTGTGTGGTGTGTGTCGGACTGGGCAACATCTACAATGGTGGGCAGTGTGGTGTGTGTGGGACTGGGCTACATCTACAATGGTGGGGAGTGTGGTGTGTGTGGTGTGTGATGGACTGGGCTACATCTACAATGGTGGGGAGTGTGGTGTGTGTGGGACTGGGCTACATCTACAATGGTGGGGAGTGTGGTGTGTGTGGGACTGGGCTACATCTACAATGGTGGGGAGTGTGGTGTGTGTGATGGACTGAGCTACATCTACAATGGTGGGGAGTGTGGTGTGTGTGGAACTGGGCTACATCTACAATGGTGGGGAGTGTGGTGTGTGTGGGACTGGGCTACATCTACAATGGTGGGGAGTGTGGTGTGTGTGGGACTGGGCTACATCTACAATGGTGGGGAGTGTGGTGTGTGTGGGACTGGGATACATCTACAATGGTTGGGAGTGCGGTGTGTGTGGGACTGGGCTACATCTACAATGGTGGGGAGTGTGGTGTGTGTGTGGGACTGGGCTACATCTACAATGGTGGGGAGTGTGGTGTGTGTGTGGGACTTGGCTACATCTACAATGGTGGGGAGTGTGTGTGTGTGGGACTGGGCTACATATACAATGGAGGGGAGTGTGGTGTGTGATGTAATGGGCTACATTTACAATGGCGGGGAGTGTGGTGTGTGTGATGGACTGGGCTACATCTACAATGGTGGGGGGTGTGGTGTGTGTGGGACTGGGCTACATCTACAATGGTGGGGAGTGTGGTGTGTGTGGTGTGTGTGGGACTGGGCTACATTTACAATGGTGGGGAGTGTGGTGTGTGTGGTGTGTGTGGGACTGGGCTACATTTACAATGGTGGGGAGTGTGGTGTGTGTGGGACTGGGCTACATCTACAATGGTGGGGAGTGTGGTGTGTGTGGGACTGGGCTACATCTACAATGGTGGGGAGTGTGGTGTGTGTGATGGACTGGGCTACATCTACAATGGTGGGGAGTGTGGTGTGTGTGTGGGACTAGGCTACATCTACAATGGTGGGGAGTGTGGTATGTGTGTGGGACTGGGCTACATCTACAATGGTGGGGAGTGTGGTGTGTGTGGGATTGGGCTACATCTACAATGGTGGGGAGTGTGGTGTGTGTGATGGACTGGGCTACATCTACAATGGTGGGGAGTGTGGTGTGTGTGGGACTGGGCTACATCTACAATGGTGGGGATTGTGGTGTGTGTGATGTGTGTGGGACTGGGCTACATATACAATGGTGGGGAGTGTGGTGTGTGTGGGACTGGGCTACATCTACAATGGTGGGGAGTGTGGTGTGTGTGGGACTGGGCTACATCTACAATGGTGGGGAAGGTGGTGTGTGTGATGTGTGTGGGACTGTGCTACATCTACAATGGTGGGGAGTGTGGTGTGTGTGGGACTGGGCTACATCTACAATGGTGGAGAGTGTGGTGTGTGTGTGGGACTGGGCTACATCTACAATGGTGGGGAGTGTGGTGTGTGTGTGGCACTGGGCTACATCTACAATGGTGGGGAGTGTGGTATGTGTGGGACTGGGCTACATCTACAATGGTGGGGAGCGTGGAGTGTGTGGTGTGTGTGGGACTGGGCTACATCTACAATGGTGGGCAGTGTGGTGTGTGTGGTGTGTGTGGGACTGGGCTACATCTACAATGGTGGTGAGTTTGGTGTGTGTGGTGTGTCTGATGGACTGGGCTACATCTACAATGGTGGGGAGTGGTGTGTGTGGGACTGGGCTACATCTACAATGGTGGGGAGTGTGGTGTGTGTGGGACTGGGCTTCATCTACAATGGTGAGGAGTGTGGTGTGTGTGGGACTGGGCTACATCTACAATCATGGGGAGTGTGGTGTGTGTGGGACTGGGCTACATCTACAATCATGGGGAGTGTGGTGTGTGTGGGACTGGGCTACATCTACAATCATGGGGAGTGTGGTGTGTGTGGGACTGGGCTACATCTACAATGGTGGGGAGTGTGGTGTGTGTGGGACTGGGCTTCATCTACAATGGTGAGGAGTGTGGTGTGTGTGGGACTGGGCTACATCTACAATGGTGGGGAGTGTGGTGTGTGTGATGGACTGAGCTACATCTACAATGGTGGGGAGTGTGGTGTGTGTGGGACTGGGCTACATCTACAATGGTGGGGAGTGTGGTCTGTGTGGGACTGGGCTACATCTACAATGGTGGGGAGTGTGGTGTGTGTGGGACTGGGCTACATCTACAATGGTGGGGAGTGTGGTGTGTGTGGGGCTGGGCTACATCTACAATGGTGGGGAGTGTGGTGTGTGTGGGACTGGGATACATCGACAATGGTTGGGAGTGCGGTGTGTGTGGGACTGGGCTACATCTACAATGGTGGGGAGTGTGGTGTGTGTGTGGGACTGGGCTACATCTACAATGGTGGGGAGTGTGGTGTGTGTGTGGGACTGGGCTACATCTACAATGGTGGGGAGTGTGTGTGTGTGGGACTGGGCTACATATACAATGGAGGGGAGTGTGGTGTGTGATGTAATGGGCTACATTTACAATGGCGGGGAGTGTGGTGTGTGTGATGGACTGGGCTACATCTACAATGGTGGGGAGTGTGGTGTGTGTGATGTGTGGGGGACTGGGCTACATCTACAATGGTGGGGAGTGTGGTGTGTGTGGTGTGTGTGGGACTGGGCTACATCTACAATGGTGGAGAGTGTGGTGTGTGTGTGGGACTGGGCTACATCTACAATGGTGGGGAGTGTGGTGTGTGTGTGGCACTGGGCTACATCTACAATGGTGGGGAGTGTGGTATGTGTGGGACTGGGCTACATCTACAATGGTGGGGAGCGTGGAGTGTGTGGTGTGTGTGGGACTGGGCTACATCTACAATGGTGGGCAGTGTGGTGTGTGTGGTGTGTGTGGGACTGGGCTACATCTACAATGGTGGTGAGTTTGGTGTGTGTGGTGTGTCTGATGGACTGGGCTACATCTACAATGGTGGGGAGTGGTGTGTGTGGGACTGGGCTACATCTACAATGGTGGGGAGTGTGGTGTGTGTGGGACTGGGCTTCATCTACAATGGTGAGGAGTGTGGTGTGTGTGGGACTGGGCTACATCTACAATCATGGGGAGTGTGGTGTGTGTGGGACTGGGCTACATCTACAATCATGGGGAGTGTGGTGTGTGTGGGACTGGGCTACATCTACAATCATGGGGAGTGTGGTGTGTGTGGGACTGGGCTACATCTACAATGGTGGGGAGTGTGGTGTGTGTGGGACTGGGCTTCATCTACAATGGTGAGGAGTGTGGTGTGTGTGGGACTGGGCTACATCTACAATGGTGGGGAGTGTGGTGTGTGTGATGGACTGAGCTACATCTACAATGGTGGGGAGTGTGGTGTGTGTGGGACTGGGCTACATCTACAATGGTGGGGAGTGTGGTCTGTGTGGGACTGGGCTACATCTACAATGGTGGGGAGTGTGGTGTGTGTGGGACTGGGCTACATCTACAATGGTGGGGAGTGTGGTGTGTGTGGGGCTGGGCTACATCTACAATGGTGGGGAGTGTGGTGTGTGTGGGACTGGGATACATCGACAATGGTTGGGAGTGCGGTGTGTGTGGGACTGGGCTACATCTACAATGGTGGGGAGTGTGGTGTGTGTGTGGGACTGGGCTACATCTACAATGGTGGGGAGTGTGGTGTGTGTGTGGGACTGGGCTACATCTACAATGGTGGGGAGTGTGTGTGTGTGGGACTGGGCTACATATACAATGGAGGGGAGTGTGGTGTGTGATGTAATGGGCTACATTTACAATGGCGGGGAGTGTGGTGTGTGTGATGGACTGGGCTACATCTACAATGGTGGGGAGTGTGGTGTGTGTGATGTGTGGGGGACTGGGCTACATCTACAATGGTGGGGAGTGTGGTGTGTGTGGTGTGTGTGGGACTGGGCTACATTTACAATGGTGGGGAGTGTGGTGTGTGTGATGGACTGGGCTACATCTACAATGGTGGGGAGTGTGGTGTGTGTGTGGGACTGGGCTACATCTACAATGGTGGGGAGTGTGGTATGTGTGTGGGACTGGGCTACATCTACAATGGTGGGGAGCGTGGTGTGTGTGGTGTGTGTCGGACTGGGCAACATCTACAATGGTGGGCAGTGTGGTGTGTGTGGTGTGTGTGGGACTGGGCTACATCTACAATGGTGGGGAGTGTGGTGTGTGTGGTGTGTGATGGACTGGGCTACATCTACAATGGTGGGGAGTGTGGTGTGTGTGGGACTGGGCTACATCTACAATGGTGGGGAGTGTGGTGTGTGTGGGACTGGGCTACATCTACAATGGTGGGGAGTGTGGTGTGTGTGGGACTGGGCTACATCTACAATGGTGGGGAGTGTGGTGTGTGTGGGACTGGGCTACATCTACAATGGTGGGGAGTGTGGTGTGTGTGGGACTGGGATACATCTACAATGGTTGGGAGTGCGGTGTGTGTGGGACTGGGCTACATCTACAATGGTGGGGAGTGTGGTGTGTGTGTGGGACTGGGCTACATCTACAATGGTGGGGAGTGTGTGTGTGTGGGACTGGGCTACATATACAATGGAGGGGAGTGTGGTGTGTGATGTAATGGGCTACATTTACAATGGCGGGGAGTGTGGTGTGTGTGATGGACTGGGCTACATCTACAATGGTGGGGGGTGTGGTGTGTGTGGGACTGGGCTACATCTACAATGGTGGGGAGTGTGGTGTGTGTGGTGTGTGTGGGACTGGGCTACATTTACAATGGTGGGGAGTGTGGTGTGTGTGGTGTGTGTGGGACTGGGCTACATTTACAATGGTGGGGAGTGTGGTGTGTGTGATGGACTGGGCTACATCTACAATGGTGGGGAGTGTGGTGTGTGTGGGACTGGGCTACATCTACAATGGTGGGGAGTGTGGTGTGTGTGATGGACTGGGCTACATCTACAATGGTGGGGAGTGTGGTGTGTGTGTGGGACTAGGCTACATCTACAATGGTGGGGAGTGTGGTATGTGTGTGGGACTGGGCTACATCTACAATGGTGGGGAGTGTGGTGTGTGTGGGACTGGGCTACATCTACAATGGTGGGGAGTGTGGTGTGTGTGGTGGACTGGGCTACATCTACAATGGTGGGGAGCGTGGTGTGTGTCGGACTGGGCAACATCTACAATGGTGGGCAGTGTGGTGTGTGTGGTGTGTGTGGGACTGGGCTACATCTACAATGGTGGGGAGTGTGGTGTGTGTAGTGTGTGATGGACTGGGCTACATCTACAATGGTGGGGAGTGTGGTGTGTGTGGAACTGGGCTACATCTACAATGGTGGGGAGTGTGGTGTGTGTGGGACTGGGCTACATCTACAATGGTGGGGAGTGTGGTGTGTGTGATGGACTGGGCTACATCTACAATGGTGGGGAGCGTGGTGTGTGTGGGACTGGGCTACATCTACAATGGTGGGGAGTGTGGTGTGTGTGATGGACTGGGCTACATCTACAATGGTGGGGAGTGTGTGTGGGACTGGGCTACATCTATAATGGCGGGGAGTGTGTGTGTGTGGGACTGGGCTACATATCCAATGGAGGGGAGTGTGGTGTGTGTGTGGGACTGGGCTACATCTACAATGGTGGGGGGTGTGGTGTGTGTGGGACTGGGCTACATCTACAATGGTGGGGAGTGTGGTGTGTGTGGTGTGTGTGGGACTGGGCTACATTTACAATGGTGGGGAGTGTGGTGTGTGTGGTGTGTGTGGGACTGGGCTACATTTACAATGGTGGGGAGTGTGGTGTGTGTGATGGACTGGGCTACATCTACAATGGTGGGGAGTGTGGTGTGTGTGGGACTGGGCTACATCTACAATGGTGGGGAGTGTGGTGTGTGTGATGGACTGGGCTACATCTACAATGGTGGGGAGTGTGGTGTGTGTGTGGGACTAGGCTACATCTACAATGGTGGGGAGTGTGGTATGTGTGTGGGACTGGGCTACATCTACAATGGTGGGGAGTGTGGTGTGTGTGGGACTGGGCTACATCTACAATGGTGGGGAGTGTGGTGTGTGTGATGGACTGGGCTACATCTACAATGGTGGGGAGCGTGGTGTGTGTGGGACTGGGCTACATCTACAATGGTGGGGAGTGTGGTGTGTGTGATGGACTGGGCTACATCTACAATGGTGGGGAGTGTGTGTGGGACTGGGCTACATCTATAATGGCGGGGAGTGTGTGTGTGTGGGACTGGGCTACATATCCAATGGAGGGGAGTGTGGTGTGTGTGTGGGACTGGGCTACATCTACAATGGTGGGGAGTGTGGTGTGTGTGGGACTGGGCTACATCCACAATGGTGGGGAGTGTGGTGTGTGTGTGGGACTGGGCTACATCTACAATGGTGGGGAGTGTGGTGTGTGTGATGTGTGTGGGACTGGGCTACATCTACAATGGTGGGGAGTGTGGTATGTGTGGGACTGGGCTTCATCTACAATGGTGGGGAGTGTGGTGTGTGTGGTGTGTGTGGGACTGGGCTACATCTACAATGGTGGGGACTGTGGTGTGTGTGGGACTGGGCTACATTTACAATTGTGGGGAGTGTGGTGTGTGTGGGACTGGGCTACATCTACAATGGTGGGGAGTGTGGTGTGTGTGGGACTGGGCTACATCTACAATGGTGGGGAGTGTGGTGTGTGTAGGACTGGGCTACATCTACAATGGTGGGGAGTGTGGTGTGTGTGATGGGCTGGGCTACATCTACAATGGTGGGGAGTGTGGTGTGTGTGTGGGACTGGGCTACATCTACAATGGTGGGGAGTGTGGTGTGTGTGGGACTGGGCTACATCTACAATGGTGGGGAGTGTGGTGTGTGTGGGACTGGGCTACATCTACAATGGTGGGGAGTGTGGTGTGTGTGTGGGACTGGGCTACATCTACAATGATGGGGAGCGTGGTGTGTGTGGTGTGTGTGGGACTGGGCTACATCTACAATGGTGGGGAGTGTGGTGTGTGTGGGACTGGGCTACATCTACAATGGTGGGGAGTGTTGTGTGTGTGGGACTGGGCTACATCTACAATGGTGGGGAGTGTGGTGTGTGTGGTGTGTCTGATGGACTGGGCTACATCTACAATGGTGGTGTGTGTGGTGTGTGTGTGGGACTGGGCTACATCTACAATGGTGGGTAGTGTGGTGTGTGTGATGGACTGGGCTACATCTACAATGGTGGGGAGTGTGGTGTGTGTGGGACTGGGCTACATCTACAATGGTGGGGAGTGTGGTGTGTGTGGGACTGGGCTACATCTACAATGGTGGGGAGTGTGGTGTGTGTGGGACTGGGCTACATCTACAATGGTGGGGAGTGTGGTGTGTGTGGTGTGTGTGATGGACTGGGCTACATCTACAATGGTGGGGAGTGTGGTGTCTGTGGGACTGGGCTACATCTACAATGGTGAGGAGTGTGGTGTGTGTGGGACTGGGCTACATCTACAATGGTGGGGAGTGTGGTGTGTGTGATGGACTGGGCTACATCTACAATGGTGGGGAGTGTGGTGTGTGTGGGACTGGGCTACCTCTACAATGATGGGGAGTGTGGTGTGTGGGACTGGGCTACATCTACAATGGTGGGGAGTGTGGTGTCTGTGGGACTGGGCTACATCTACAATGGTGAGGAGTGTGGTGTGTGTGGGACTGGGCTACATCTACAATGGTGGGGAGTGTGGTGTGTGTGATGGACTGGGCTACATCTACAATGGTGGGGAGTGTGGTGTGTGTGGGACTGGGCTACCTCTACAATGATGGGGAGTGTGGTGTGTGGGACTGGGCTACATCTACAATGGTGGGGAGTGTGGTGTCTGTGGGACTGGGCTACATCTACAATGGTGAGGAGTGTGGTGTGTGTGGGACTGGGCTACATCTACAATGGTGGGGAGTGTGGTGTGTGTGGGACTGGGCTACAACTACAATGGTGGGGAGTGTGGTGTGTGTGTGGGACTGGGCTACATCTACAATGGTGGGGATTGTGGTGTGTGTGGGACTGGGCTACATCTACAATGGTGGGGAGTGTGGTGTGTGTGGGACTGGGCTACATCTACAATGGTGGGGAGTGTGGTGTGTGTGTGGGACTGGGCTACATCTACAATGGTGGGGAAGGTGGTGTGTGTGGTGTGTCTGATGGACTGGGCTACATCTACAATGGTGGTGTGTGTGGTGTGTGTGTGGGACTGGGCTACATCTACAATGGTGGGTAGTGTGGTGTGTGTGATGGACTGGGCTACATCTACAATGGTGGGGAGTGTGGTGTGTGTGGGACTGGGCTACATCTACAATGGTGGGGAGTGTGGTGTGTGTGGGACTGGGCTACATCTACAATGGTGGGGAGTGTGGTGTGTGTGGGACTGGGCTACATCTACAATGGTGGGGAGTGTGGTGTGTGTGGTGTGTGTGATGGACTGGGCTACATCTACAATGGTGGGGAGTGTGGTGTCTGTGGGACTGGGCTACATCTACAATGGTGAGGAGTGTGGTGTGTGTGGGACTGGGCTACATCTACAATGGTGGGGAGTGTGGTGTGTGTGATGGACTGGGCTACATCTACAATGGTGGGGAGTGTGGTGTGTGTGGGACTGGGCTACCTCTACAATGATGGGGAGTGTGGTGTGTGGGACTGGGCTACATCTACAATGGTGGGGAGTGTGGTGTCTGTGGGACTGGGCTACATCTACAATGGTGAGGAGTGTGGTGTGTGTGGGACTGGGCTACATCTACAATGGTGGGGAGTGTGGTGTGTGTGATGGACTGGGCTACATCTACAATGGTGGGGAGTGTGGTGTGTGTGGGACTGGGCTACCTCTACAATGATGGGGAGTGTGGTGTGTGGGACTGGGCTACATCTACAATGGTGGGGAGTGTGGTGTCTGTGGGACTGGGCTACATCTACAATGGTGAGGAGTGTGGTGTGTGTGGGACTGGGCTACATCTACAATGGTGGGGAGTGTGGTGTGTGTGGGACTGGGCTACAACTACAATGGTGGGGAGTGTGGTGTGTGTGTGGGACTGGGCTACATCTACAATGGTGGGGATTGTGGTGTGTGTGGGACTGGGCTACATCTACAATGGTGGGGAGTGTGGTGTGTGTGGGACTGGGCTACATCTACAATGGTGGGGAGTGTGGTGTGTGTGTGGGACTGGGCTACATCTACAATGGTGGGGAAGGTGGTGTGTGTGTGGGACTGGGCTACATCTACAATGGTGGGTAGTGTGGTGTGTGTGGGACTGGGCTACATCTACAATGGTGGGGAGTGTGGTGTGTGTGATGGACTGGGCTACATCTACAATGGTGGGGAGTGTGGTGTGTGATGGACTGGGCTACATCTACAATGGTGGGGAGTGTGGTGTGTGTGGGACTGGGCTACATCTACAATGGTGGGGAGCGTCGTGTGTGTGTGGTGTGTGAGATGGACTGGGCTACATCTACAATGGTGGGGAGTGTGGTGTGTGTGGGACTGGGCTACCTCTACAATGGTGGGGAGTGTGGTGTGTGTGGGACTGGGCTACATCTACAATGGTGGGGAGTGTGGTGTGTGTGGTGTGTGTGATGGACTGGGCTACATATACAATGGTGGGGAGTGTGGTGTCTGTGGGACTGGGCTACATCTACAATGGTGAGGAGTGTGGTGTGTGTGGGACTGGGCTACATCTACAATGGTGGGGAGTGTGGTGTGTGTGGGACTGGGCTACATCTACAATGGTGGGGAGTGTGGTGTGTGTGTGGGACTGGGCTACATCTACAATGGTGGGGAGTGTGGTGTGTGTGGGACTGGGCTACATCTACAATGGTGGGGAAGGTGGTGTGTGTGTGTGACTGGGCTACGTCTACAATGGTGGGGAGTGTGGTGTGTGTGGGACTGGGCTACATCTACAATGGTGGGGAGTGTGGTGTGTGTGATGTGTGTGGGACTGGGCTACATCTACAATGGTGGGGAGTGTGGTGTGTGTGGGACTGGGCTACATCTACAATGGTGGGGAGTGTGGTGTGTGTGTGGTGTGTGTGGGACTGGGCTACATCTAGAATGGTGGGTAGTGTGGTGTGTGTGATGGACTGGGCTACATCTACAATGGTGGGGAGTGTGGTGTGTGTGGGACTGGGCTACATCTACAATGGTGGTGTGTGTGGTGTGTGTGGGACTGGGCTACATCTACAATGGTGGGGAGTGTGGTGTGTGTGGGACTGGGCTACATCTACAATGGTGGTGAGTTTGGTGTGTGTGGTGTGTCTGATGGACTGGGCTACATCTACAATGGTGGGGAGTGGTGTGTGTGGGACTGGGCTACATCTACAATGGTGGGGAGTGTGGTGTGTGTGGGACTGGGCTACATCTACAATGGTGGGGAGTGTGGTGTGTGTGGGACTGGGCTACATCTACAATCATGGGGAGTGTGGTATGTGTGGGACTGGGCTACATCTACAATGGTGGGGAGTGTGGTGTGTGTGGGACTGGGCTTCATCTACAATGGTGAGGAGTGTGGTGTGTGTGGGACTGGGCTACATCTACAATGGTGGGGAGTGTGGTGTGTGTGATGGACTGAGCTACATCTACAATGGTGGGGAGTGTGGTGTGTGATGTAATGGGCTACATCTACAATGGTGGGGAGTGTGGTGTGTGTGATGGACTGGGCTACATCTACAATGGTGGGGAGTGTGGTGTGTGTGATGTGTGTGGGACTGGGCTACATCTACAATGGTGGGGAGTGTGGTGTGTGTGGGACTGGGCTACATTTACAATGGTGGGGAGTGTGGTGTGTGTGGGACTGCGCTACATCTACAATGGTGGGGAGTGTGGTGTGTGTGATGGACTGGGCTACATCTACAATGGTGGGGAGCGTGGTGTGTGTGGTGTGTGTCGGACTGGGCAACATCTACAATGGTGGGCAGTGTGGTGTGTGTGGTGTGTGTGGGACTGGGCTACATCTACAATGGTGGGGAGTGTGGTGTGTGTGGTGTGTGATGGACTGGGCTACATCTACAATGGTGGGGAGTGTGGTGTGTGTGGAACTGGGCTACATCTACAATGGTGGGGAGTGTGGTGTGTGTGGGACTGGGCTACATCTACAATGGTGGGGAGTGTGGTGTGTGTGATGGACTGGGCTACATCTACAATGGTGGGGAGCGTGGTGTGTGTGGTGTGTGTGGGACTGGGCTACATCTACAATGGTGGGGAGTGTGGTGTGTGTGGGACTGGGCTACATCTACAATCATGGGGAGTGTGGTATGTGTGGGACTGGGCTACATCTACAATGGTGGGGAGTGTGGTGTGTGTGGGACTGGGCTTCATCTACAATGGTGAGGAGTGTGGTGTGTGTGGGACTGGGCTACATCTACAATGGTGGGGAGTGTGGTGTGTGTGGGACTGGGCTACATCTACAATGGTGGGGAGTGTGGTGTGTGTGGGACTGGGCTACATTTACAATGGTGGGGAGTGTGGTGTGTGTGGGACTGCGCTACATCTACAATGGTGGGGAGTGTGGTGTGTGTGATGGACTGGGCTACATCTACAATGGTGGGGAGCGTGGTGTGTGTGGTGTGTGTCGGACTGGGCAACATCTACAATGGTGGGCAGTGTGGTGTGTGTGGTGTGTGTGGGACTGGGCTACATCTACAATGGTGGGGAGTGTGGTGTGTGTGGTGTGTGATGGACTGGGCTACATCTACAATGGTGGGGAGTGTGGTGTGTGTGGAACTGGGCTACATCTACAATGGTGGGGAGTGTGGTGTGTGTGGGACTGGGCTGCATCTACAATGGTGGGGAGTGTGGTGTGTGTGATGGACTGGGCTACATCTACAATGGTGGGGAGCGTGGTGTGTGTGGTGTGTGTGGGACTGGGCTACATCTACAATGGTGGGGAGTGTGGTGTGTGTGGGCCTGGGCTACATCTACAATGGTGGGGAGTGTGGTGTGTGTGGGACTGGGCTACATCTACAATGGTGGGGAGTGTGTGTGGGACTGGGCTACATCTACAATGGTGGGGAGTGTGGTGTGTGTGATGGACTGGGCTACATCTACAATGGTGGGGAGTGTGGTGTGTGTGGTGTGTGTGATGGACTGGTCTACATCTACAATGGTGGGGAGTGTGGTGTGTGTGGGACTGGGCTACATCTACAATGGTGGGGAGTGTGGTGTGTGTGGGACTCGGCTACATCTACAATGGTGGGGAGTGTGGTGCGTGTGGGACTGGGCTACATCTACAATGGTGGGGAGTGTGGTGTGTGTGTGGGACTGGGCTACATCTACAATGGTGGGGAGTGTGGTGTGTGTGATGGACTGGGCTACATCTACAATGGTGGGGAGTGTGGTGTGTGTGGGACTGGGCTACATCTACAATGGTGGGGAGTGTGGTGTGTGTGGGACTGGGCTACATCTACAATGGTGGGGAGTGTGGTGTGTGTGGTGTGTGTGATGGACTGGGCTACATCTACAATGGTGGGTAGTGTGTTGTGTGTGATGGACTGGGCTACATCTACAATGGTGGGGAGTGTGGTGTGTGTGATGTGTGTGGGACTGGGCTACATCTACAATGGTGGGGAGTGTGGTGTGTGTGGGACTGGGCTACATCTACAATGGTGGGGAGTGTGGTGTGTGTGTGTGGTGTGTGTGGGACTGGGCTACATTTACAATGGTGGGTAGTGTGGTGTGTGTGATGGACTGGGCTACATCTACAATGGTGGGGAGTGTGGTGTGTGTGTGGTGTGTGTGGGACTGGGCTACATCTACAATGGTGGTGTGTGTGTGGTGTGTGGGACTGGGCTACATCTACAATGGTGGGGAGTGTGGTGTGTGTGATGGACTGGGCTACATCTACAATGGTGGGGAGTATGGTGTGTGTGGGATTGGGCTACGTCTACAATGGTGCGGAGTGTGGTGTGTGTGTGATGGACTGGGCTACATCTACAATGGTGGGGAGTGTGGTGTGTGTGGGACTGGGCTACATCTACAATGGTGGGGAGTGTGGTGTGTGTGGGACTGGGCTACATCTACAATGGTGGGGAGTGTGGTGTGTGTGATGGACTGGGCTACATCTACAATGGTGGGGAGCGTGGTGTGTGTGGTGTGTGTGGGACTGGGCTACATCTACAATGGTGGGGAGTGTGGCGTGTGTGGTGTGTGTGGGACTGGGCTACATCTACAATGGTGGGGAGCGGGGTGTGTGTGGTGTGTGTGATGGACTGGGCTACATCTACAATGGTGGGGAGTGTGGTGTGTGTGGGACTGGGCTACATCTGCAATGGTGGGGAGTGTGGTGTGTGTGATGTGTGTGATGGACTGGGCTACATCTACAATGGTGGGGAGTGTGGTGTGTGTGATGGACTGGGCTACATCTACAATGGTGGGGAGTGTGGTGTGTGCGGGACTGGGCTACATCTACAATGGTGGGGAGTGTGGTGTGTGTGATGGACTGGGCTACATCTACAATGGTGGGGAGTGTGGTGTGTGTGGGACTGGGCTGCATCTACAATGGTGGGGAGTGGGGTGTGTGTGGGACTGGGCTACATCTACAATTGTGGGGAGTTTGGTGTGTGTGATGGACTGGGCTACATCTACAATGGTGGGGAGTGTGGTGTGTGTGGGACTGGGCTACATCTACAATGGTGGGGAGTGTGGTGTGTGTGGGACTGGGCTACATCTACAATGGTGGGGAGTGTGGTGTGTGTGATGTGTGTGGGACTGGGCTACATCTACAATGGTGGGGAGTGTGGTGTGTGTGGGACTGGGCTACATCTACAATGGTGGGGAGTGTGGTGTGTGTGTGGTGTGTGTGGGACTGGGCTACATCTAGAATGGTGGGTAGTGTGGTGTGTGTGATGGACTGGGCTACATCTACAATGGTGGGGAGTGTGGTGTGTGTGTGGTGTGTGTGGGACTGGGCTACATCTACAATGGTGGTGTGTGTGGTGTGTGTGGGACTGGGCTACATCTACAATGGTGGGGAGTGTGGTGTGTGTGATGGACTGGGCTACATCTACAATGGTGGGGAGTGTGGTGTGTGTGGGACTGGGCTACATCTACAATGGTGGGGAGTGTGGTGTGTGTGGGACTGGGATACGTCTGCAATGGTGGGGAGTGTGGTGTGTGTGGTGTGTGTGGGACTGGGCTACATCTACAATGGTGGGGAGTGTGGTGTGTGAGGGACTGGGCTACATCTACAATGGTGGGGAGTGTGGTGTGTGTGGGACTGCGCTACATCTACAATGGTGGGGAGCGTGGTGTGTGTGGTGTGTGTGATGGACTGGGCTACATCTACAATGGTGGGGAGTGTGGTGTGTGTGGGACTGGGCTACATCTACAATGGTGGGGAGTGTGGTGTGTGTGGGACTGGGCTACATCTACAATGGTGAGGAGTGTGGTGTGTGTGGGACTGGGCTACATCTACAATGGTGGGGATTGTGGTGTGTGTGGGACTGGGCTACATCTACAATGGTGGGGAGTGTGGTGTGTGTGTGGGACTGGGCTACATCTACAATGGTGGGGAGTGTGGTGTGTGTGGGACTGGGCTACATCTACAATGGTGGGGAGTGTGGTGTGTGTGATGGACTGGGCTACATCTACAATGGTGGGGAGCGTGGTGTGTGTGATGTGTGTGGGACTGGGCTACATCTACAGTGGTGGGGAGTGTGGCGTGTGTGGTGTGTGTGGGACTGGGCTACATCTACAATGGTGGGGAGTGGGGTGTGTGTGGTGTGTGTGATGGACTGGGCTACATCTACAATGGTGGGGAGTGTGTTGTGTGTGCGACTGGGCTACATCTACAATGGTGGGGAGTGTGGTGTGTGTGGGACTGGGCTACATCTACAATGGTGGGGAGTGTGGTGTGTGTGATGTGTGTGGGACTGGGCTACATCTACAATGGTGGGTAGTGTGGTGTGTGTGATGGACTGGGCTACATCTACAATGGTGGGGAGTGTGGTGTGTGTGGGACTGGGCTACATCTACAATGGTGGGGAGTGTGGTGTGTGTGATGGACTGGGCTACATCTACAATGGTGGGGCGTGTGGTGTGTGTGGGACTGGGCTACATCTACAATGGTGGGGAGTGTGGTGTGTGTGATGGACTGGGCTACATCTACAATGGTGGGGAGTGTGGTGTGTGTGGGACTGGGCTACAGCTACAATGGTGGGGAGTGGGGTGTGTGTGGGACTGGGCTACATCTACAATTGTGGGGAGTTTGGTGTGTGTGATGGACTGGGCTACATCTACAATGGTGGGGAGTGTGGTGTGTGTGGGACTGGGCTACATCTACAATGGTGGGGAGTGTGGTGTGTGTGGGACTGGGCTACATCTACAATGGTGGGGAGTGTGGTGTGTGTGATGTGTGTGGGACTGGGCTACATCTACAATGGTGGGGAGTGTGGTGTGTGTGGGACTGGGCTACATCTACAATGGTGGGGAGTGTGGTGTGTGTGTGGTGTGTGTGGGACTGGGCTACATCTAGAATGGTGGGTAGTGTGGTGTGTGTGATGGACTGGGCTACATCTACAATGGTGGGGAGTGTGGTGTGTGTGTGGTGTGTGTGGGACTGGGCTACATCTACAATGGTGGTGTGTGTGGTGTGTGTGGGACTGGGCTACATCTACAATGGTGGGGAGTGTGGTGTGTGTGATGGACTGGGCTACATCTACAATGGTGGGGAGTGTGGTGTGTGTGGGACTGGGCTACATCTACAATGGTGGGGAGTGTGGTGTGTGTGGGACTGGGATACGTCTGCAATGGTGGGGAGTGTGGTGTGTGTGGTGTGTGTGGGACTGGGCTACATCTACAATGGTGGGGAGTGTGGTGTGTGAGGGACTGGGCTACATCTACAATGGTGGGGAGTGTGGTGTGTGTGGTGTGTGTGGTGTGTGTGATGGACTGGGCTACATCTACAATGGTGGGGAGTGTGGTGTCTGTGGGACTGGGCTACATCTACAATGGTGAGGAGTGTGGTGTGTGTGGGACTGGGCTACATCTACAATGGTGGGGAGTGTGGTGTGTGTGATGGACTGGGCTACATCTACAATGGTGGGGAGTGTGGTGTGTGTGGGACTGGGCTACATCTACAATGGTGGGGAGTGTGGTGTGTGTGATGGACTGGGCTACATCTACAATGGTGGGGCGTGTGGTGTGTGTGGGACTGGGCTACATCTACAATGGTGGGGAGTGTGGTGTGTGTGGGACTGGGCTACATCTACAATGGTGGGGAGCGTCGTGTGTGTGGTGTGTGTGATGGACTGGGCTACATCTACAATGGTGGGGAGTGTGGTGTGTGTGGGACTGGGCTACATCAACAATGGTGGGGAGTGTGGTGTGTGTGGGACTGGGCTACATCTACAATGGTGGGGAGTGTGATGTGTGTGGGACTGGGCTACATCTACAATGGTGGGGAGTGTGGTGTGTGTGGTGTGTATGATGGACTGGGCTACATCTACAATGGTGGGGAGTGTGGTGTGTGTGGGACTGGGCTACATCTACAATGGTGGGGAGTATGGTGTGTGTGATGGACTGGGCTACATCTACAATGGTGGGGAGTGTGGTGTGTGTGGGACTGGGATACATCTACAATGGTGGGGAGTGTGGCGTGTGTGGTGTGTGTGGGACTGGGCTACATCTACAATGGTGGGGAGTGGGGTGTGTGTGGTGTGTGTGATGGACTGGGCTACATCTACAATGGTGGGGAGTGTGGTGTGTGTGGGACTGGGCTACATCTACAATGGTGGGGAGTGTGGTGTGTGTGGGACTGGGTTACATCTACAATGGTGGGGAGTGTGGTGTGTGTGATGTGTGTGATGGACTGGGCTACATCTACAATGGTGGGGAGTGTGGTGTGTGTGGGACTGGGCTACATCTACAATGGTGGGGAGTGTGGTGTGTGTGGGACTGGGCAACATCTACAATGGTGGGGAGTGTGGTGTGTGTGGGACAGGGCTACATCTACAATGGTGGGGAGTGTGGTGTGTGTGGGACTAGGCTACATCTACAATGGTGGGGAGTGTGGTGTGTGTGGGACTGGGCTACATCTACAACGGTGGGGAGTGTGGTGTGTGTGGGACTGGGCTACATCTACAATGGTGGGGAGTGTGGTGTGTGTGGGACTGGGTTACATCTACAATGGTGGGGAGTGTGGTGTGTGTGACGTGTGTGGGACTGGGCTGCATCTACAATGGTGGGTAGTGTGGTGTGTGTGATGGACTGGGCTACATCTACAATGGTGGGGTGTGTGGTGTGTGTGGGACTGGGCTACATCTACAATGGTGGGGAGTGTGGTGTGTGTGGGACTGGGCTACATCTACAATGGTGGGGAGTGTGGTGTGTGTGGGACTGGGCTACATCTACAATGGTGGGGAGTGTGGTGTGTGTGGGACTGGGCTACATCTACAATGGTGGGGAGTGTGGTGTGTGTGTGGGACTGGGCTACATCTACAATGGTGGGGAAGGTGGTGTGTGTGTGAGACTGGGCTACATCTACAATGGTGGGTAGTATGGTGTGTGTGATGGACTGGGCTACATCTACAATGGTGGGGAGCGTGGTGTGTGTGGTGTGTATGGGACTGGGCTACATCTACAATGGTGGGGAGTGTGGCGTGTGTGGTGTGTGTGGGACTGGGCTACATCTACAATGGTGGGGAGTGGGGTGTGTGTGGTGTGTGTGATGGACTGGGCTACATCTACAATGGTGGGGAGTGTGGTGTGTGTGGGCCTGGGCTACATCTACAATGGTGGGGAGTGTGGTGTGTGTGGGACTGCGCTACATCTACAATGGTGGGGAGTGTGGTGTGTGTGATGGACTGGGCTACATCTACAATGGTGGGGAGTGTGGTGTGTGTGGGACTGGGCTACATCTACAATGGTGGGGAGTGTGGTGTGTGTGGGACTGCGCTACATCTACAATGGTGGGGAGCGTGGTGTGTGTGGTGTGTGTGATGGACTGGGCTACATCTACAATGGTGGGGAGTGTGGTGTGTGTGGGACAGGGCTACATCTACAATGGTGGGGAGTGTGGTGTGTGTGGGACTGGGCTACATCTACAATGGTGAGGAGTGGTGTGTGTGGGACTGGGCTACATCTACAATGGTGGGGATTGTGGTGTGTGTGGGACTGGGCTACATCTACAATGGTGGGCAGTGTGGTGTGTGTGTGGGACTGGGCTACATCTACAATGGTGGGGTGTGTGGTGTGTGTGGGACTGGCCTACATCTACAATGGTGGGGAGTGTGGTGTGTGTGATGTGTGTGGGACTGGGCTACATCTACAATGGTGGGGAGTGTGGTGTGTGTGATGTGTGTGGGACTATGCTACATCTACAATGGTGGGGAGTGTGGTGTGTGTGGGACTGGGCTACATCTACAATGGTGGGGAGTGTGGTGTGTGTGGTGTGTGTGGGACTGGGCTACATCTACAATGGTGGGTAGTGTGGTGTGTGTGATGGACTGGGCTACATCTACAATGGTGGGGAGTGTGGTGTGTGTGGGACTGGGCTACATCTACAATGGTGGGGAGTGTGGTTTGTGTGGGACTGGGCTACATCTACAATGGTGGGGAGTTTGGTGTGTGTGATGGACTGGGCTACATCTACAATGGTGGGGAGTGTGGTGTGTGTGGGACTGGGCTACATCTACAATGGTGGGGAGTGTGGTGTGTGTGGGACTGGGCTACATCTACAATGGTGGGGAGTGTGGTGTGTGTGGGACTGGGCTACATCTACAATGGTGGGGAATGTGGTGTGTGTGTGGTGTGTGTGGGACTGGGCTACATCTACAATGGTGGGTAGTGTTGTGTGTGTGATGGACTGGGCTACATCTACAATGGTGGGGAGTGTGGTGTGTGTGTGGTGTGTGTGGGACTGGGCTACATCTACAATGGTGGTGTGTGTGGTGTGTGTGGGACTGGGCTACATCTACAATGGTGGGGAGTGTGGTGTGTGTGATGGACTGGGCTACATCTACAATGGTGGGGAGTGTGGTGTGTGTGGGCCTGGGCTACATCTACAATGGTGGGGAGTGTGGTGTGTGTGGGACTGGGCTACGTCTACAATGGTGGGGAGTGTGGTGTGTGTGGTGTGTGTGATGGACTGGGCTACATCTACAATGGTGGGGAGTGTGGTGTGTGTGGGACTGGGCTACATCTACAATGGTGGGGAGTGTGGTGTGTGTGGGACTGGGCTACATCTACAATGGTGGGGAGTGTGGTGTGTGTGATGGACTGGGCAACATCTACAATGGTGGTGTGTGTGGTGTGTGTGGGACTGGGCTACATCTACAAAGGTGGGGAGTGTGGCGTGTGTGGTGTGTGTGGGACTGGGCTACATCTACAATGGTGGGGAGTGGGGTGTGTGTGGTGTGTGTGATGGACTGGGCTACATCTACAATGGTGGGGAGTGTGGTGTGTGTGGGACTGGGCTACATCTACAATGGTGGGGAGTGTGGTGTGTGTGGGACTGGGCTACATCTACAATGGTGGGGAGTGTGGTGTGTGTGGGAATGGGCTACATCTACAATGGTGGGGAGTGTGGTGTGTGTGGTGTGTGTGATGGACTGGGCTACATCTACAATGGTGGGGAGTGTGGTGTGTGTGGGACTGGGCTACATCTACAATGGTGGGGAGTGTGGTGTGTGTGGGACTGCGCTACATCTACAATGGTGGGGAGTGTGGTGTGTGTGATGGACTGGGCTACATCTACAATGGTGGGGAGTGTGGTGTGTGTGGGACTGGCCTACATCTACAATGGTGGGGAGTGTGGTGTGTGTGGGACTGCGCTACATCTACAATGGTGGGGAGTGTGGTGTGTGTGGGACTGGGCTACATCTACAATGGTGGGGAGTGTGGTGTGTGTGGGACTGGGCTACATCTACAATGGTGGGGAGTGTGGTTTGTGTGGGACTGGGCTACATCTACAATGGTGAGGAGTGTGGTGTGTGTGGGACTGGGCTACATCTACAATGGTGGGGATTGTGGTGTGTGTGGGACTGGGCTACATCTACAATGGTGGGGAGTGTGGTGTGTGTGTGTGGAACTGGGCTACATCTACAATGGTGGGGTGTGTGGTGTGTGTGGGACTGGGCTACATCTACAATGGTGGGGAGTGTGGTGTGTGTGATGTGTGTGGGACTGGGCTACATCTACAATGGTGGGGAGTGTGGTGTGTGTGATGTGTGTGGGACTATGCTACATCTACAATGGTGGGGAGTGTGGTGTGTGTGGGACTGGGCTACATCTACAATGGTGGGGAGTGTGGTGTGTGTGGTGTGTCTGGGACTGGGCTACATCTACAATGGTGGGTAGTGTGGTGTGTGTGATGGACTGGGCTACATCTACAATGGTGGGGAGTGTGGTGTGTGTGGGACTGGGCTACATCTACAATGGTGGGGAGTGTGGTGTATGTGGGACTGGGCTACATCTACAATGGTGGGGAGTTTGGTGTGTGTGATGGACTGGGCTACATCTACAATGGTGGGGAGTGTGGTGTGTGTGGGACTGGGCTACATCTACAATGGTGGGGAGTGTGGTGTGTATGGGACTGGGCTACATCTACAATGGTGGGGAGTGTGGTGTGTGTGGGACTGCGCTACATCTACAATGGTGGGGAATGTGGTGTGTGTGTGGTGTGTGTGGGACTGGGCTACACCTACAATGGTGGGTAGTGTTGTGTGTGTGATGGACTGGGCTACATCTACAATGGTGGGGAGTGTGGTGTGTGTGGGACTGGGCTACATCTACAATGGTGGTGTGTGTGGTGTGTGTGGGACTGGGCCACATCTACAATGGTGGGGAGTGTGGTGTGTGTGATGGACTGGGCTACATCTACAATGGTGGGGAGTGTGGTGTGTGTGGGCCTGGGCTACATCTACAATGGTGGGGAGTGTGGTGTGTGTGGGACTGGGCTACATCTACAATGGTGGGGAGTGTGGTGTGTGTGGGACTGGGCTACATCTACAATGGTGGGGAGTGTGGTGTGTGTGGTGTGTGTGATGGACTGGGCTACATCTACAATGGTGGGGAGTGTGGTGTGTGTGGGACTGGGCTACATCTACAATGGTGGGGAGTGTGGTGTGTGTGTGGTGTGTGTGGGACTGGGCTACATCTACAATGGTGGTGTGTGTGGTGTGTGTGGGACTGGGCTACATCTACAATGGTGGGGAGTGTGGTGTGTGTGGGACTGGGCTACATCTACAATGGTGGGGTGTGTGGTGTGTGTGATGGACTGGGCTACATCTACAATGGTGGGGATTGTGGTGTGTGTGGGACTGGGCTACATCTACAATGGTGGGCAGTGTGGTGTGTGTGTGGGACTGGGCTACATCTACAATGGTGGGGTGTGTGGTGTGTGTGGGACTGGCCTACATCTACAATGGTGGGGAGTGTGGTGTGTGTGGGACTGGGCTACATCTACAATGGTGAGGAGTGGTGTGTGTGGGACTGGGCTACATCTACAATGGTGGGGATTGTGGTGTGTGTGGGACTGGGCTACATCTACAATGGTGGGCAGTGTGGTGTGTGTGTGGGACTGGGCTACATCTACAATGGTGGGGTGTGTGGTGTGTGTGGGACTGGCCTACATCTACAATGGTGGGGAGTGTGGTGTGTGTGATGTGTGTGGGACTGGGCTACATCTACAATGGTGGGGAGTGTGGTGTGTGTGATGTGTGTGGGACTATGCTACATCTACAATGGTGGGGAGTGTGGTGTGTGTGGGACTGGGCTACATCTACAATGGTGGGGAGTGTGGTGTGTGTGGTGTGTGTGGGACTGGGCTACATCTACAATGGTGGGTAGTGTGGTGTGTGTGATGGACTGGGCTACATCTACAATGGTGGGGAGTGTGGTGTGTGTGGGACTGGGCTACATCTACAATGGTGGGGAGTGTGGTTTGTGTGGGACTGGGCTACATCTACAATGGTGGGGAGTTTGGTGTGTGTGATGGACTGGGCTACATCTACAATGGTGGGGAGTGTGGTGTGTGTGGGACTGGGCTACATCTACAATGGTGGGGAGTGTGGTGTGTGTGGGACTGGGCTACATCTACAATGGTGGGGAGTGTGGTGTGTGTGGGACTGGGCTACATCTACAATGGTGGGGAATGTGGTGTGTGTGTGGTGTGTGTGGGACTGGGCTACATCTACAATGGTGGGTAGTGTTGTGTGTGTGATGGACTGGGCTACATCTACAATGGTGGGGAGTGTGGTGTGTGTGTGGTGTGTGTGGGACTGGGCTACATCTACAATGGTGGTGTGTGTGGTGTGTGTGGGACTGGGCTACATCTACAATGGTGGGGAGTGTGGTGTGTGTGATGGACTGGGCTACATCTACAATGGTGGGGAGTGTGGTGTGTGTGGGCCTGGGCTACATCTACAATGGTGGGGAGTGTGGTGTGTGTGGGACTGGGCTACGTCTACAATGGTGGGGAGTGTGGTGTGTGTGGTGTGTGTGATGGACTGGGCTACATCTACAATGGTGGGGAGTGTGGTGTGTGTGGGACTGGGCTACATCTACAATGGTGGGGAGTGTGGTGTGTGTGGGACTGGGCTACATCTACAATGGTGGGGAGTGTGGTTTGTGTGGGACTGGGCTACATCTACAATGGTGGGGAGTTTGGTGTGTGTGATGGACTGGGCTACATCTACAATGGTGGGGAGTGTGGTGTGTGTGGGACTGGGCTACATCTACAATGGTGGGGAGTGTGGTGTGTGTGGGACTGGGCTACATCTACAATGGTGGGGAGTGTGGTGTGTGTGGGACTGGGCTACATCTACAATGGTGGGGAATGTGGTGTGTGTGTGGTGTGTGTGGGACTGGGCTACATCTACAATGGTGGGTAGTGTTGTGTGTGTGATGGACTGGGCTACATCTACAATGGTGGGGAGTGTGGTGTGTGTGTGGTGTGTGTGGGACTGGGCTACATCTACAATGGTGGTGTGTGTGGTGTGTGTGGGACTGGGCTACATCTACAATGGTGGGGAGTGTGGTGTGTGTGATGGACTGGGCTACATCTACAATGGTGGGGAGTGTGGTGTGTGTGGGCCTGGGCTACATCTACAATGGTGGGGAGTGTGGTGTGTGTGGGACTGGGCTACGTCTACAATGGTGGGGAGTGTGGTGTGTGTGGTGTGTGTGGGACTGGGCTACATCTACAATGGTGGGGAGTGTGGTGTGTGTGGGACTGGGCTACATCTACAATGGTGGGGAGTGTGGTGTGTGTGATGGACTGGGCAACATCTACAATGGTGGTGTGTGTGGTGTGTGTGGGACTGGGCTACATCTACAAAGGTGGGGAGTGTGGCGTGTGTGGTGTGTGTGGGACTGGGCTACATCTACAATGGTGGGGAGTGGGGTGTGTGTGGTGTGTGTGATGGACTGGGCTACATCTACAATGGTGGGGAGTGTGGTGTGTGTGGGACTGGGCTACATCTACAATGGTGGGGAGTGTGGTGTGTGTGGGACTGGGCTACATCTACAATGGTGGGGAGTGTGGTGTGTGTGGGAATGGGCTACATCTACAATGGTGGGGAGTGTGGTGTGTGTGGTGTGTGTGATGGACTGGGCTACATCTACAATGGTGGGGAGTGTGGTGTGTGTGGGACTGGGCTACATCTACAATGGTGGGGAGTGTGGTGTGTGTGGGACTGCGCTACATCTACAATGGTGGGGAGTGTGGTGTGTGTGATGGACTGGGCTACATCTACAATGGTGGGGAGTGTGGTGTGTGTGGGACTGGCCTACATCTACAATGGTGGGGAGTGTGGTGTGTGTGGGACTGCGCTACATCTACAATGGTGGGGAGTGTGGTGTGTGTGGGACTGGGCTACATCTACAATGGTGGGGAGTGTGGTGTGTGTGGGACTGGGCTACATCTACAATGGTGGGGAGTGTGGTTTGTGTGGGACTGGGCTACATCTACAATGGTGAGGAGTGTGGTGTGTGTGGGACTGGGCTACATCTACAATGGTGGGGATTGTGGTGTGTGTGGGACTGGGCTACATCTACAATGGTGGGGAGTGTGGTGTGTGTGTGTGGAACTGGGCTACATCTACAATGGTGGGGTGTGTGGTGTGTGTGGGACTGGGCTACATCTACAATGGTGGGGAGTGTGGTGTGTGTGATGTGTGTGGGACTGGGCTACATCTACAATGGTGGGGAGTGTGGTGTGTGTGATGTGTGTGGGACTATGCTACATCTACAATGGTGGGGAGTGTGGTGTGTGTGGGACTGGGCTACATCTACAATGGTGGGGAGTGTGGTGTGTGTGGTGTGTCTGGGACTGGGCTACATCTACAATGGTGGGTAGTGTGGTGTGTGTGATGGACTGGGCTACATCTACAATGGTGGGGAGTGTGGTGTGTGTGGGACTGGGCTACATCTACAATGGTGGGGAGTGTGGTGTATGTGGGACTGGGCTACATCTACAATGGTGGGGAGTTTGGTGTGTGTGATGGACTGGGCTACATCTACAATGGTGGGGAGTGTGGTGTGTGTGGGACTGGGCTACATCTACAATGGTGGGGAGTGTGGTGTGTATGGGACTGGGCTACATCTACAATGGTGGGGAGTGTGGTGTGTGTGGGACTGCGCTACATCTACAATGGTGGGGAATGTGGTGTGTGTGTGGTGTGTGTGGGACTGGGCTACATCTACAATGGTGGGTAGTGTTGTGTGTGTGATGGACTGGGCTACATCTACAATGGTGGGGAGTGTGGTGTGTGTGGGACTGGGCTACATCTACAATGGTGGTGTGTGTGGTGTGTGTGGGACTGGGCCACATCTACAATGGTGGGGAGTGTGGTGTGTGTGATGGACTGGGCTACATCTACAATGGTGGGGAGTGTGGTGTGTGTGGGCCTGGGCTACATCTACAATGGTGGGGAGTGTGGTGTGTGTGGGACTGGGCTACATCTACAATGGTGGGGAGTGTGGTGTGTGTGGGACTGGGCTACATCTACAATGGTGGGGAGTGTGGTGTGTGTGGTGTGTGTGATGGACTGGGCTACATCTACAATGGTGGGGAGTGTGGTGTGTGTGTGGTGTGTGTGGGACTGGGCTACATCTACAATGGTGGTGTGTGTGGTGTGTGTGGGACTGGGCTACATCTACAATGGTGGGGAGTGTGGTGTGTGTGATGGACTGGGCTACATCTACAATGGTGGGGAGTGTGGTGTGTGTGGGACTGGGCTACATCTACAATGGTGGGGAGTGTGGTGTGTGTGGGACTGGGCTACGTCTACAATGGTGGGGAGTGTGGTGTGTGTGGAGTGTGTGATGGACTGGGCTACATCTACAATGGTTGGGAGTGTGGTGTGTGTGGGACTGGGCTACATCTACAATGGTGGGGAGTGTGGTGTGTGTGGGACTGGGCTACATCTACAATGGTGGGGAGTGTGGTGTGTGTGTGGTGTGTGTGGGACTGGGCTACATCTACAATGGTGGTGTGTGTGGTGTGTGTGGGACTGGGCTACATCTACAATGGTGGGGAGTGTGGTGTCTGTGGGACTGGGCTACATCTACAATGGTGAGGAGTGTGGTGTGTGTGGGACTGGGCTACATCTACAATGGTGGGGAGTGTGGTGTGTGTGGGCCTGGGCTACATCTACAATGGTGGGGAGTGTGGTGTGTGTGTGGGACTGGGCTACATCTACAATGGTGGGGAGTGTGGTGTGTGTGGGACTGGGCTACATCTACAATGGTGGGGAGTGTGGTGTGTGTGATGTGTGTGGGACTGGGCTACATCTACAATGGTGGGGAGTGTGGTGTGTGTGTGGGACTGGGCTACATCTACAATGGTGGGGAAGGTGGTGTGTGTGTGGGACTGGGCTACATCTACAATGGTGGGGAGTGTGGTGTGTGTGGGACTGGGCTACATCTACAATGGTGGGGAGTGTGGTGTGTGTGATGGACTGGGCTACATCTACAATGGTGGTGTGTGGTGTGTGTGGGACTGGGCTACATCTACAAAGGTGGGGAGTGTGGCGTGTGTGGTGTGTGTGGGACTGGGCTACATCTACAATGGTGGGGAGTGGGGTGTGTGTGGTGTGTGTGATGGACTGGGCTACATCTACAATGGTGGGGAGTGTGGTGTGTGTGGGACTGGGCTACATCTACAATGGTGGGGAGTGTGGTGTGTGTGGGACTGGGCTACATCTACAATGGTGGGGAGTGTGGTGTGTGTGGGACTGGGCTACATCTACAATGGTGGGGAGTGTGGTGTGTGTGGGACTGGGCTACATCTACAATGGTGGGGAGTGTGGTGTGTGTGGTGTGTGTGATGGACTGGGCTACATCTACAATGGTGGGGAGTGTGGTGTGTGTGGGACTGGGCTACATCTACAATGGTGGGGAGTGTGGTGTGTGTGGGACTGGGCTACATCTACAATGGTGGGGAGTGTGGTGTGTGTGGGATTGGGCTACATCTACAATGGTCGGGAGTGTGGTGTGTGTGGGACTGGGCTACATCTACAATGGTGGGGAGTGTGGTGTGTGCAGGACTGGGCTACATTTACAATGGTGGGGAGTGTGGTGTGTGTGGGACTGGGCTACATCTACAATGGTGGGGAGTGTGGTGTGTGTGGGACTGGGCTACATCTACAATGGTGGGGAGTGCGGTGTGTGTGATGGACTGGGCTACATCTACAATGGTGGGGAGTGTGGTGTGTGTGGTACTGGGCTACATCTACAATGGTGGGGAGTGTATGTGTGTGGGACGGGGCTACATCTACAATGGTGGGGAGTGTGGTGTGTGTGGGACTGGGCTACATCTACAATGGTGGGGAGTGTGTGTGTGTGGGACTGGGCTACATCTACAATGGTGGGGAGTGTGGTGTCTGTGGGACTGGGTTACATCTACAATGGTGGGGAGTGTGGTGTGTGTGGGACTGGGCTACATCTACTATGGTGGGGAGTGTGGTGTGTGTGGGACTGGGCTACATCTACAATGGTGGGGAGTTTGGTGTGTGTGGGACTGGGGTACATCTACTATGGTGGGGAATGTGGTGTGTGATGGACTGGGCTACATCTACAATGGTGGGGAGTGAGGTGTGTGTGGACTGGGCTACATCTACAATGGTGGGGAGTGTGGTGTGTGATGGACTGGGCTACATCTACAATGGTGGGGAGTGTGGTGTGTGTGGGACTGGGCTACATCTACAATGGTGGGGAGTGTGGTGTGTGTGGGATTGGGCTACATCTACAATGGTCGGGAGTGTGGTGTGTGTGGGACTGGGCTACATCTACAATGGTGGGGAGTGTGGTGTGTGCAGGACTGGGCTACATTTACAATGGTGGGGAGTGTGGTGTGTGTGGGACTGGGCTACATCTACAATGGTGGGGAGTGTGGTGTGTGCAGGACTGGGCTACATTTACAATGGTGGGGAGTGTGGTGTGTGTGGGACTGGGCTACATCTACAATGGTGGGGAGTGTGGTGTGTGTGATGGACTGGGCTACATCTACAATGGTGGGGAGTGTGGTGTGTGTGGGACTGGGCTACATCTACAATGGTGGGGAGTGCGGTGTGTGTGATGGACTGGGCTACATCTACAATGGTGGGGAGTGTGGTGTGTGTGTGTGGGACTGGGCTACATCTACAATGGTGGGGAGTGTGGTGTGTGTGGGACTGGGCTACATCTACAATGGTGGGGAGTGTGGTGTGTGTGTGTGGGACGGGGCTACATCTACAATGGTGGGGAGTGTGTGTGTGTGGGACTGGGCTACATCTACAATGGTGGGGAGTGTGGTGTCTGTGCGACTGGGCTACATCTACAATGGTGGGGAGTGTGGTGTGTGTGGGACTGGGCTACATCTACAATGGTGGGGAGTGTGGTGTCTGTGGGACTGGGTTACATCTACAATGGTGGGCAGTGTGGTGTGTGTGGGACTGGGCTACATCTACTATGGTGGGGAATGTGGTGTGTGATGGACTGGGCTACATCTACAATGGTGGGGAGTGAGGTGTGTGTGGGACTGGGCTACATCTACAATGGTGGGGAGTGTGGTGTGTGATGGACTGGGCTACATCTACAATGGTGGGGAGTGTGGTGTGTGTGGGACTGGGCTACATCTACAATGGTGGGGAGTGTGGTGCGTGTAGGACTGGGCTACATCTACAATGGTGGGGAGTGTGGTGTGTGTGTGGAACTGGGCTACATCTAGGCGACAGATAGCACAATGGGCTAAGAGTTCGGCTCGCGACCGGAAGGTAGCCGGTTCAAATCCCGCTTGGAGTGCATACTGTCGTTGTGTCCTTGGGCAAGACACTTCACCCACCTTTGCCTGTAATGGAATGTACGGCGGCAGGCGCGGGCACACCGCGACGCCCTGTGTCTCCCTTTCAAGGGAGATGCTAAAAATGCATTTCGTTGTCTCTGTACTGTACACTGACAATGACAATAAATTGAATTATTTCATTTTTTTTTTCTATCTACAATGGTGGGGAGTGTGGTGTGTGTGGGACTGGGCTACATCTACAATGGTGGGGAGTGTGGTGTGTGTGTGGGAGTGGGCTACATCTACAATGTTGGGGAGTGTGTGTGTGTGGGACTGGGCTACATATACAATGGAGGGGAGTGTGGTCTGTGATATAATGGGCTACATCTACAATGGTGGGGAGTGTGGTGTGTGTGATGGACTGGGCTACATCTACAATGGTGGGGAGTGTGGTGTGTGTGGGACTGGGCTACATCTACAATGGTGGGGAGTGTGGTGTGTGTAGGACTGTGCTACATCTACAATGGTGGGGAGTGTGGTGTGTGTGATGGACTGGGCTACATCTACAATGGTGGGGAGTGTGGTGTGTGTGTGGGACTGGGCTACATCTACAATGGTGGGGAGTGTGCTTTGTGTGGGACTGGGCTACATCTACAATGGTGGGGAGTGTGGTGTGTGTGGGACTGGGCTACATCTACAATGGTGGGGAGTGTGGTGTGGGTGGGACTGGGCTACATCTACAATGGTGGGGAGTGCGGTGTGTGTGATGGACTGGGCTACATCTACAATGGTGGGGAGTGTGGTGTGTGTGGGACTGGGCTACATCTACAATGGTGGGGAGTGTGTGTGTGTGGGACGGGGCTACATCTACAATGGTGGGGAGTGTGGTGTGTGTGGGACTGGGCTACATCTACAATGGTGGGGAGTGTGGTGTGTGTGGGACTGGGCTACATCTACAATGGTGGGGAGTGTGGTGTGTGTGGGACTGGGCTACATCTACAATGGTGGGGAGTGTGGTGTGTGTGGGACTGGGCTACATCTACAATGGTGGGGAGTGTGGTGTGTGTAGGACTGGGCTACATCTACAATGGTGGGGAGTGTGGTGTGTGTGATGGACTGGGCTACATCTACAATGGTGGGGAATGTGGTATGTGTGTGGGACTGGGCTACATCTACAATGGTGGGGAGTGTGGTGTGTGTGGTGTGTGTGGGACTGGGCTACATCTACAATGGTGGGGAGTGTGGTGTGTGTGTGGGACTGGGCTACATCTACAATGGTGGGGAGTGTGGTGTGTGTGGGACTGGGCTACATCTACAATGGTGGGGAGTGTGGTGTGTGTGATGGACTGGGCTACATCTACAATGGTGGGGAGTGTGGTGTGTGTGGGACTGGGCTACATCTACGGTGGGGAGTGTGGTGTGTGTGGGACTGGGCTACATCTACAATGGTGGGGAGTGTGGTGTGTGTGGGACTGGACTACATCTACAATGGTGGGGAGTGTGGTGTGTGTGTGGGACTGGGCTACATCTACAATGGTGGGGAGTGTGGTGTGTGTGGGGGATTGGGCTACATCTACAATGGTGGGGAGTGTGGTGTGTGTGGGACTGGGCTACATCTACAATGGTGGGGAGCGTGGTGTGTGTGGGACTGGGCTACATCTACAATGGTGGGGAGTGTGGTGTGTGTGATGGACTGGGCTACATCTACAATGGTGGGGAGCGTGGTGTGTGTGGTGTGTGTGGGACTGGGCTACATCTACAATGGTGGGGAGTGTGGTGTGTGTGGGACTGGGATACATCTACAATGGTGGGGAGTGCGGTGTGTGTGGGACTGGGCTGCATCTACAATGGTGGGGAGTGTGGTGTGTGTGATGGACTGGGCTACATCTACAATGGTGGGGAGTGTGGTGTGTGTGGGACTGTGCTACTACAATGGTGGGGAGCGTGTGTGTGTGGGACTGGGCTACATATACAATGGAGGGGAGTGTGGTCTGTGATGTAATGGGCTACATCTACAATGGTGGGGAGCGTGGTGTGTGTGTGGGACTGGGCTACATCTACAATGGTGGGGAGTGTGGTGTGTGTGGGACTGGGCTACATCTACAATGGTGGGGAGTGTGGTGTGTGTGATGTTCTGGGCTACATTTACAATGGTGGGGAGTGTGGTGTGTGTGTGGGAGTGGGCTACATCTACAATGTTGGGGAGTGTGTGTGTGTGGGACTGGGCTACATATACAATGGAGGGGAGTGTGGTGTGTGTGATGTGTGTGGGACTGGGCTACATCTACAATGGTGGGGAGTGTGGTGTGTGTGATGGACTGGGCTACATCTACAATGGTGGGGAGTGTGGTGTGTGTGGGACTGCGCTACATCTACAATGGTGGGGAGTAAGGTGTGTGTGGGACTGGGCTACATCTACAATGGTGGGGAGTGTGGTGTGTGTGTGTGGGACTGGGCTACATCTACAATGGTGGGGAGTGTGGTGTGTGTGGGACTGGACTACATCTACAATGGTGGGGAGTGTGGTGTGTGTGTGGGACTGGGCTACATCTACAATGGTGGGGAGTGTGGTGTGTGTGGGGGATTGGGCTACATCTACAATGGTGGGGAGTGTGGTGTGTGTGGGACTGGGCTACATCTACAATGGTGGGGAGCGTGGTGTGTGTGGGACTGGGCTACATCTACAATGGTGGGGAGTGTGGTGTGTGTGATGGACTGGGCTACATCTACAATGGTGGGGAGCGTGGTGTGTGTGGTGTGTGTGGGACTGGGCTACATCTACAATGGTGGGGAGTGTGGTGTGTGTGGGACTGGGATACATCTACAATGGTGGGGAGTGCGGTGTGTGTGGGACTGGGCTGCATCTACAATGGTGGGGAGTGTGGTGTGTGTGATGGACTGGGCTACATCTACAATGGTGGGGAGTGTGGTGTGTGTGGGACTGTGCTACTACAATGGTGGGGAGCGTGTGTGTGTGGGACTGGGCTACATATACAATGGAGGGGAGTGTGGTCTGTGATGTAATGGGCTACATCTACAATGGTGGGGAGCGTGGTGTGTGTGTGGGACTGGGCTACATCTACAATGGTGGGGAGTGTGGTGTGTGTGGGACTGGGCTACATCTACAATGGTGGGGAGTGTGGTGTGTGTGATGTTCTGGGCTACATCTACAATGGTGGGGAGTGCGGTGTGTGTGGGACTGGGCTACATCTACAATGGTGGGGAGTGTGGTGTGTGTGTGGGAGTGGGCTACATCTACAATGATGGGGAGTGTGTGTGTGTGGGACTGGGCTACATATACAATGGAGGGTAGTGTGGTGTGTGTGATGTGTGTGGGACTGGGCTACATCTACAATGGTGGGGAGTGTGGTGTGTGTGATGGACTGGGCTACATCTACAATGGTGGGGAGTGTGGTGTGTGTGGGACTGCGCTACATCTACAATGGTGGGGAGTAAGGTGTGTGTGGGACTGGGCTACATCTACAATGGTGGGGAGTGTGGTGTGTGTGTGTGGGACTGGGCTACATCTACAATGGTGGGGAGTGTGTGTGTGTGGGACTGGGCTACATCTACAATGGTGGGGAGTGTGGTGTCTGTGGGACTGGGCTACATCTACAATGGTGGGGAGTGTGGTGTGTGTGGGACTGGGCTACATCTACAATGGTGGGGAGTGTGGTGTGTGTGGGACTGGGCTACATCTACAATGGTGGGGAGTGTGTGTGTGTGGGACTGGGCTACATCTACAATGGTGGGGAGTGTGGTGTCTGTGGGACTGGGCTACATCTACAATGGTGGGGAGTGTGGTGTGTGTGGGACTGGGCTACATCTACAATGGTGGGGAGTGTGGTGTGTGTGGGACTGGGCTACATCTACAATGGTGGGGAGTGTGGTCTGTGATGTAATGGGCTACATCTACAATGGTGGGGAGTGTGGTGTGTGTGGGACTGGGCTACATCTACAATAGTGGGGAGTGTGTTGTGTGTGGGACTGGGCTTCATCTACAATGGTGGGGAGTGTGGTGTGTGTGTGGGACTGGGCTACATCTACAATGGTGGGGAGTGTGGTGTGTGTGGGACTGGGCTACATCTACAATGGTGGGGAGTGTGGTGTGTGTGATGGACTGGGCTACATCTACAATGGTGGGGAGTGTGGTGTGTGTGGGACTGCGCTACATCTCCAATGGTGGGGAGTGTGGTGTGTGTGGGACTGGGCTACATCTACAATGGTGGGGAGTAAGGTGTGTGTGGGACTGGGCTACATCTACAATGGTGGGGAGTGTGGTGTGTGTGTGTGGGACTGGGCTACATCTACAATGGTGGGGAGTGTGTGTGTGTGGGACTGGGCTACATCTACAATGGTGGGGAGCGTGGTGTGTGTGGGACTGGGCTACATCTACAATGGTGGGGAGTGTGGTGTGTGTGATGGACTGGGCAACATCTACAATGGTGGGGAGCGTGGTGTGTGTGGTGTGTGTGGGACTGGGCTACATCTACAATGGTGGGGAGTGTGGTGTGTGTGATGTACTGGGCTACATTTACAATGGTGGGGAGTGTGGTGTGTGTGGGATTGGGCTACATCTACAATGGTGGGGAGTGTGGTGTGTGTGATGTACTGGGCTACATCTACAATGGGGGGGAGTGTGGTGTGTGTGGGACTGGGCTACATCTACAATGGTGGGGAGTGTGGTGTGTGTGGGACTGGGCTACATCTACAATGGTGGGGAGTGTGGTGTGTGTGGGACTGGGCTACATCTACAATGGTGGGGAGTGTGGTGTGTGTGGGTCTGGTCTACATCTACAATGGTGGGGAGTGTGGTGTGTGTGGGACTGGGATACATCTACAATGGTGGGGAGTGCGGTGTGTGTGGGACTGGGCTGCATCTACAATGGTGGGGAGTGTGGTGTGTGTGATGGACTGGGCTACATCTACAATGGTGGGGAGTGTGGTGTGTGTGGGACTGTGCTACTACAATGGTGGGGAGCGTGTGTGTGTGGGACTGGGCTACATATACAATGGAGGGGAGTGTGGTCTGTGATGTAATGGGCTACATCTACAATGGTGGGGAGTGTGGTGTGTGTGATGTTCTGGGCTACATCTACAATGGTGGGGAGTGTGGTGTGTGTGGGACTGGGCTACATCTACAATGGTGGGGAGTGTGGTGTGTGTGTGGGAGTGGGCTACATCTACAATGTTGGGGAGTGTGTGTGTGTGGGACTGGGCTACATATACAATGGAGGGGAGTGTGGTCTGTGATGTAATGGGCTACATCTACAATGGTGGGGAGTGTGGTGTGTGTGATGGACTGGGCTACATCTACAATGGTGGGGAGTGTGGTGTGTGTGGGACTGGGCTACATCTACAATGGTGGGGAGTGTGGTGTGTGTAGGACTGTGCTACATCTACAATGGTGGGGAGTGTGGTGTGTGTGATGGACTGGGCTACATCTACAATGGTGGGGAGTGTGGTGTGTGTGGGACTGGGCTACATCTACAATGGTGGGGAGTGTGGTGTGTGTAGGACTGGGCTACATCTACAATGGTGGGGAGTGTGGTGTGTGTGATGGACTGGGCTACATCTACAATGGTGGGGAGTGTGGTGTGTGTGGTGTGTGTGGGACTGGGCTACATCTACAATGGTGGGGAGTGTGGTGTGTGTGTGGGACTGGGCTACATCTACAATGGTGGGGAATGTGGTATGTGTGTGGGACTGGGCTACATCTACAATGGTGGGGAGTGTGGTGTGTGTGGTGTGTGTGGGACTGGGCTACATCTACAATGGTGGGGAGTGTGGTGTGTGTGTGGGACTGGGCTACATCTACAATGGTGGGGAGTGTGGTGTGTGTGGGACTGGGCTACATCTACAATGGTGGGGAGTGTGGTGTGTGTGATGGACTGGGCTACATCTACAATGGTGGGGAGTGTGGTGTGTGTGGGACTGGGCTACATCTACAATGGTGGGGAGTGTGGTGTGTGTGGGACTGGGCTACATCTACAATGGTGGGGAGTGTGGTGTGTGTGGGACTGGACTACATCTACAATGGTGGGGAGTGTGGTGTGTGTGTGGGACTGGGCTACATCTACAATGGTGGGGAGTGTGGTGTGTGTGGGGGATTGGGCTACATCTACAATGGTGGGGATTGTGGTGTGTGTGGGACTGGGCTACATCTACAATGGTGGGGAGCGTGGTGTGTGTGGGACTGGGCTACATCTACAATGGTGGGGAGTGTGGTGTGTGTGATGGACTGGGCTACATCTACAATGGTGGGGAGCGTGGTGTGTGTGGTGTGTGTGGGACTGGGCTACATCTACAATGGTGGGGAGTGTGGTGTGTGTGGGACTGGGATACATCTACAATGGTGGGGAGTGCGGTGTGTGTGGGACTGGGCTGCATCTACAATGGTGGGGAGTGTGGTGTGTGTGATGGACTGGGCTACATCTACAATGGTGGGGAGTGTGGTGTGTGTGGGACTGTGCTACTACAATGGTGGGGAGCGTGTGTGTGTGGGACTGGGCTACATATACAATGGAGGGGAGTGTGGTCTGTGATGTAATGGGCTACATCTACAATGGTGGGGAGCGTGGTGTGTGTGTGGGACTGGGCTACATCTACAATGGTGGGGAGTGTGGTGTGTGTGGGACTGGGCTACATCTACAATGGTGGGGAGTGTGGTGTGTGTGATGTTCTGGGCTACATCTACAATGGTGGGGAGTGCGGTGTGTGTGGGACTGGGCTACATCTACAATGGTGGGGAGTGTGGTGTGTGTGTGGGAGTGGGCTACATCTACAATGTTGGGGAGTGTGTGTGTGTGGGACTGGGCTACATATACAATGGAGGGGAGTGTGGTGTGTGTGATGTGTGTGGGACTGGGCTACATCTACAATGGTGGGGAGTGTGGTGTGTGTGATGGACTGGGCTACATCTACAATGGTGGGGAGTGTGGTGTGTGTGGGACTGCGCTACATCTACAATGGTGGGGAGTAAGGTGTGTGTGGGACTGGGCTACATCTACAATGGTGGGGAGTGTGGTGTGTGTGTGTGGGACTGGGCTACATCTACAATGGTGGGGAGTGTGTGTGTGGGACTGGGCTACATCTACAATGGTGGGGAGTGTGGTGTCTGTGGGACTGGGCTACATCTACATTGGTGGGGAGTGTGGTGTGTGTGGGACTGGGCTACATCTACAATGGTGGGGAGTGTGGTGTGTGTGGGACTGGGCTACATCTACAATGGTGGGGAGTGTGTGTGTGTGGGACTGGGCTACATCTACAATGGTGGGGAGTGTGGTGTGTGTGATGTACTGGGCTACATTTACAATGGTGGGGAGTGTGGTGTGTGTGGGATTGGGCTACATCTACAATGGTGGGGAGTGTGGTGTGTGTGATGTACTGGGCTACATCTACAATGGGGGGGAGTGTGGTGTGTGTGGGACTGGGCTACATCTACAATGGTGGGGAGTGTGGTGTGTGTGGGACTGGGCTACATCTACAATGGTGGGGAGTGTGGTGTGTGTGGGACTGGGCTACATCTACAATGGTGGGGAGTGTGGTGTGTGTGGGTCTGGTCTACATCTACAATGGTGGGGAGTGTGGTGTGTGTGGGACTGGGATACATCTACAATGGTGGGGAGTGCGGTGTGTGTGGGACTGGGCTGCATCTACAATGGTGGGGAGTGTGGTGTGTGTGATGGACTGGGCTACATCTACAATGGTGGGGAGTGTGGTGTGTGTGGGACTGTGCTACTACAATGGTGGGGAGCGTGTGTGTGTGGGACTGGGCTACATATACAATGGAGGGGAGTGTGGTCTGTGATGTAATGGGCTACATCTACAATGGTGGGGAGTGTGGTGTGTGTGATGTTCTGGGCTACATCTACAATGGTGGGGAGTGTGGTGTGTGTGGGACTGGGCTACATCTACAATGGTGGGGAGTGTGGTGTGTGTGTGGGAGTGGGCTACATCTACAATGTTGGGGAGTGTGTGTGTGTGGGACTGGGCTACATATACAATGGAGGGGAGTGTGGTCTGTGATGTAATGGGCTACATCTACAATGGTGGGGAGTGTGGTGTGTGTGTGGGACTGGGCTACATCTACAATGGTGGGGAGTGTGGTGTGTGTGGGACTGGGCTACATCTACAATGGTGGGGAGTGTGGTGTGTGTAGGACTGTGCTACATCTACAATGGTGGGGAGTGTGGTGTGTGTGATGGACTGGGCTACATCTACAATGGTGGGGAGTGTGGTGTGTGTGGGACTGGGCTACATCTACAATGGTGGGGAGTGTGGTGTGTGTAGGACTGGGCTACATCTACAATGGTGGGGAGTGTGGTGTGTGTGATGGACTGGGCTACATCTACAATGGTGGGGAGTGTGGTGTGTGTGGTGTGTGTGGGACTGGGCTACATCTACAATGGTGGGGAGTGTGGTGGTGTGTGTGGGACTGGGCTACATCTACAATGGTGGGGAATGTGGTATGTGTGTGGGACTGGGCTACATCTACAATGGTGGGGAGTGTGGTGTGTGTGGTGTGTGTGGGACCTGGGCTACATCTACAATGGTGGGGAGTGTGGTGTGTGTGTGGGACTGGGCTACATCTACAATGGTGGGGAGTGTGGTGTGTGTGGGACTGGGCTACATCTACAATGGTGGGGAGTGTGGTGTGTGTGATGGACTGGGCTACATCTACAATGGTGGGGAGTGTGGTGTGTGTGGGACTGGGCTACATCTACAATGGTGGGGAGTGTGGTGTGTGTGGGACTGGGCTACATCTACAATGGTGGGGAGTGTGGTGTGTGTGGGACTGGACTACATCTACAATGGTGGGGAGTGTGGTGTGTGTGTGGGACTGGGCTACATCTACAATGGTGGGGAGTGTGGTGTGTGTGGGGGATTGGGCTACATCTACAATGGTGGGGATTGTGGTGTGTGTGGGACTGGGCTACATCTACAATGGTGGGGAGCTGGTGTGTGTGGGACTGGGCTACATCTACAATGGTGGGGAGTGTGGTGTGTGTGATGGACTGGGCTACATCTACAATGGTGGGGAGCGTGGTGTGTGTGGTGTGTGTGGGACTGGGCTACATCTACAATGGTGGGGAGTGTGGTGTGTGTGGGACTGGGATACATCTACAATGGTGGGGAGTGCGGTGTGTGTGGGACTGGGCTGCATCTACAATGGTGGGGAGTGTGGTGTGTGTGATGGACTGGGCTACATCTACAATGGTGGGGAGTGTGGTGTGTGTGGGACTGTGCTACTACAATGGTGGGGAGCGTGTGTGTGTGGGACTGGGCTACATATACAATGGAGGGGAGTGTGGTCTGTGATGTAATGGGCTACATCTACAATGGTGGGGAGCGTGGTGTGTGTGTGGGACTGGGCTACATCTACAATGGTGGGGAGTGTGGTGTGTGTGGGACTGGGCTACATCTACAATGGTGGGGAGTGTGGTGTGTGTGATGTTCTGGGCTACATCTACAATGGTGGGGAGTGCGGTGTGTGTGGGACTGGGCTACATCTACAATGGTGGGGAGTGTGGTGTGTGTGGGGAGTGGGCTACATCTACAATGTTGGGGAGTGTGTGTGTGTGGGACTGGGCTACATATACAATGGAGGGGAGTGTGGTGTGTGTGATGTGTGTGGGACTGGGCTACATCTACAATGGTGGGGAGTGTGGTGTGTGTGATGGACTGGGCTACATCTACAATGGTGGGGAGTGTGGTGTGTGTGGGACTGCGCTACATCTACAATGGTGGGGAGTAAGGTGTGTGTGGGACTGGGCTACATCTACAATGGTGGGGAGTGTGGTGTGTGTGTGTGGGACTGGGCTACATCTACAATGGTGGGGAGTGTGTGTGTGGGACTGGGCTACATCTACAATGGTGGGAGTGTGGTGTCTGTGGGACTGGGCTACATCTACATTGGTGGGGAGTGTGGTGTGTGTGGGACTGGGCTACATCTACAATGGTGGGGAGTGTGGTGTGTGTGGGACTGGGCTACATCTACAATGGTGGGGAGTGTGTGTGTGTGGGACTGGGCTACATCTACAATGGTGGGGAGTGTGGTGTCTGTGGGACTGAGCTACATCTACAATGGTGGGGAGTGTGGTGTGTGTGGGACTGGGCTACATCTACAATGGTGGGGAGTGTGGTGTGTGTGGGACTGGGCTACATCTACAATGGTGGGGAGTGTGGTCTGTGATGTAATGGGCTACATCTACAATGGTGGGGAGTGTGGTGTGTGTGGGACTGGGCTACATCTACAATGGTGGGGAGTGTGTTGTGTGTGGGACTGGGCTTCATCTACAATGGTGGGGAGTGTGGTGTGTGTGTGGGACTGGGCTACCTCTACAATGGTGGGGAGTGTGGTGTGTGTGGGACTGGGCTACATCTACAATGGTGGGGAGTGTGGTGTGGTGATGGACTGGGCTACATCTACAATGGTGGGGAGTGTGGTGTGTGTGGGACTGCGCTACATCTCCAATGGTGGGGAGTGTGGTGTGTGTGGGACTGGGCTACATCTACAATGGTGGGGAGTAAGGTGTGTGTGGGACTGGGCTACATCTACAATGGTGGGGAGTGTGGTGTGTGTGTGTGGGACTGGGCTACATCTACAATGGTGGGGAGTGTGTGTGTGTGGGACTGGGCTACATCTACAATGGTGGGGAGTGTGGTGTCTGTGGGACTGGGCTACATCTACAATGGTGGGGAGTGTGGTGTGTGTGGGACTGGGCTACATCTACAATGGTGGGGAGTGTGGTGTGTGTGGGACTGGGCTACATCTACAATGGTGGGGAGTGTGGTCTGTGATGTAATGGGCTACATCTACATTGGTGGGGAGTGTGGTGTGTGTGTGGGACTGGGCTATATCTACAATGGTGGGGAGTGTGGTGTGTGTGGGACTGGGCTACATCTACAATGGTGGGGAGTGTGGTGTGTGTGTGGGACTGGGCTACATCTACAATGGTGGGGAGTGTGGTGTGTGTGGGACTGGGCTACATCTACAATGGTGGGGAGTGTGGTGTGTGTGGGACTGGGCTACATCTACAATGGTGGGGAGTGTGGTGTGTGTGGTGTGTGTGATGGACTGGGCTACATCTACAATGGTGGGGAGTGTGGTGTGTGTAGGACTGGGCTACATTTACAATGGTGGGGAGTGTGGTGTGTGTGGGACTGGGCTACATCTACAATGGTGGGGAGTGTGGTGTGTGTGGGACTGGGCTACATCTACAATGGTGGGGAGTGTGCTGTGTGTAGGACTGTGCTACATCTACAATGGTGGGGAGTGTGGTGTGTGTGATGGACTGGGCTACATCTACAATGGTGGGGAGTGTGGTGTGTGTGTGGGACTGGGCTACATCTACAATGGTGGGGAGTGTGGTGTGTGTGGGACTGGGCTACATCTACAATGGTGGGGAGTGTGGTGTGTGTGGGACTGGGCTACATCTACAATGGTGGGGAGTGTGGTGTGGGTGGGACTGGGCTACATCTACAATGGTGGGGAGTGCGGTGTGTGTGATGGACTGGGCTACATCTACAATGGTGGGGAGTGTGGTGTCTGTGGGACTGGGCTACATCTACAATGGTGGGGAGTGTGGTGTGTGTGGGACTGGGCTACATCTACAATGGTGGGGAGTGTGGTGTGTGTGGGACTGGGCTACATCTACAATGGTGGGGAGTGTGGTCTGTGATGTAATGGGCTACATCTACAATGGTGGGGAGTGTGGTGTGTGTGGGACTGGGCTACATCTACAATAGTGGGGAGTGTGTTGTGTGTGGGACTGGGCTTCATCTACAATGGTGGGGAGTGTGGTGTGTGTGGGACTGGGCTACATCTACAATGGTGGGGAGTGTGTGTGTGTGGGACTGGGCTACATCTACAATGGTGGGGAGTGTGGTGTCTGTGGGACTGAGCTACATCTACAATGGTGGGGAGTGTGGTGTGTGTGGGACTGGGCTACATCTACAATGGTGGGGAGTGTGGTGTGTGTGGGACTGGGCTACATCTACAATGGTGGGGAGTGTGGTCTGTGATGTAATGGGCTACATCTACAATGGTGGGGAGTGTGGTGTGTGTGGGACTGGGCTACATCTACAATGGTGGGGAGTGTGTTGTGTGTGGGACTGGGCTTCATCTACAATGGTGGGGAGTGTGGTGTGTGTGTGGGACTGGGCTACCTCTACAATGGTGGGGAGTGTGGTGTGTGTGGGACTGGGCTACATCTACAATGGTGGGGAGTGTGGTGTGTGTGATGGACTGGGCTACATCTACAATGGTGGGGAGTGTGGTGTGTGTGGGACTGCGCTACATCTCCAATGGTGGGGAGTGTGGTGTGTGTGGGACTGGGCTACATCTACAATGGTGGGGAGTAAGGTGTGTGTGGGACTGGGCTACATCTACAATGGTGGGGAGTGTGGTGTGTGTGTGTGGGACTGGGCTACATCTACAATGGTGGGGAGTGTGTGTGTGTGGGACTGGGCTACATCTACAATGGTGGGGAGTGTGGTGTCTGTGGGACTGGGCTACATCTACAATGGTGGGGAGTGTGGTGTGTGTGGGACTGGGCTACATCTACAATGGTGGGGAGTGTGGTGTGTGTGGGACTGGGCTACATCTACAATGGTGGGGAGTGTGGTCTGTGATGTAATGGGCTACATCTACATTGGTGGGGAGTGTGGTGTGTGTGTGGGACTGGGCTATATCTACAATGGTGGGGAGTGTGGTGTGTGTGGGACTGGGCTACATCTACAATGGTGGGGAGTGTGGTGTGTGTGTGGGACTGGGCTACATCTACAATGGTGGGGAGTGTGGTGTGTGTGGGACTGGGCTACATCTACAATGGTGGGGAGTGTGGTGTGTGTGGGACTGGGCTACATCTACAATGGTGGGGAGTGTGGTGTGTGTGGTGTGTGTGATGGACTGGGCTACATCTACAATGGTGGGGAGTGTGGTGTGTGTAGGACTGGGCTACATTTACAATGGTGGGGAGTGTGGTGTGTGTGGGACTGGGCTACATCTACAATGGTGGGGAGTGTGGTGTGTGTGGGACTGGGCTACATCTACAATGGTGGGGAGTGTGCTGTGTGTAGGACTGTGCTACATCTACAATGGTGGGGAGTGTGGTGTGTGTGATGGACTGGGCTACATCTACAATGGTGGGGAGTGTGGTGTGTGTGTGGGACTGGGCTACATCTACAATGGTGGGGAGTGTGGTGTGTGTGGGACTGGGCTACATCTACAATGGTGGGGAGTGTGGTGTGTGTGGGACTGGGCTACATCTACAATGGTGGGGAGTGTGGTGTGGGTGGGACTGGGCTACATCTACAATGGTGGGGAGTGCGGTGTGTGTGATGGACTGGGCTACATCTACAATGGTGGGGAGTGTGGTGTCTGTGGGACTGGGCTACATCTACAATGGTGGGGAGTGTGGTGTGTGTGGGACTGGGCTACATCTACAATGGTGGGGAGTGTGGTGTGTGTGGGACTGGGCTACATCTACAATGGTGGGGAGTGTGGTCTGTGATGTAATGGGCTACATCTACAATGGTGGGGAGTGTGGTGTGTGTGGGACTGGGCTACATCTACAATAGTGGGGAGTGTGTTGTGTGTGGGACTGGGCTTCATCTACAATGGTGGGGAGTGTGGTGTGTGTGTGGGACTGGGCTACATCTACAATGGTGGGGAGTGTGGTGTGTGTGGGACTGGGCTACATCTACAATGGTGGGGAGTGTGGTGTGTGTGATGGACTGGGCTACATCTACAATGGTGGGGAGTGTGGTGTGTGTGGGACTGCGCTACATCTCCAATGGTGGGGAGTGTGGTGTGTGTCGGACTGGGCTACATCTACAATGGTGGGGAGTAAGGTGTGTGTGGGACTGGGCTACATCTACAATGGTGGGGAGTGTGGTGTGTGTGTGTGGGACTGGGCTACATCTACAATGGTGGGGAGTGTGTGTGTGTGGGACTGGGCTACATCTACAATGGTGGGGAGCGTGGTGTGTGTGGGACTGGGCTACATCTACAATGGTGGGGAGTGTGGTGTGTGTGATGGACTGGGCAACATCTACAATGGTGGGGAGCGTGGTGTGTGTGGTGTGTGTGGGACTGGGCTACATCTACAATGGTGGGGAGTGTGGTGTGTGTGATGTACTGGGCTACATCTACAATGGTGGGGAGTGTGGTGTGTGTGGGATTGGGCTACATCTACAATGGTGGGGAGTGTGGTGTGTGTGATGTACTGGGCTACATCTACAATGGGGGGGAGTGTGGTGTGTGTGGGACTGGGCTACATCTACAATGGTGGGGAGTGTGGTGTGTGTGGGACTGGGCTACATCTACAATGGTGGGGAGTGTGGTGTGTGTGGGACTGGGCTACATCTACAATGGTGGGGAGTGTGGTGTGTGTGGGTCTGGTCTACATCTACAATGGTGGGGAGTGTGGTGTGTGTGGGACTGGGATACATCTACAATGGTGGGGAGTGCGGTGTGTGTGGGACTGGGCTGCATCTACAATGGTGGGGAGTGTGGTGTGTGTGATGGACTGGGCTACATCTACAATGGTGGGGAGTGTGGTGTGTGTGGGACTGTGCTACTACAATGGTGGGGAGCGTGTGTGTGTGGGACTGGGCTACATATACAATGGAGGGGAGTGTGGTCTGTGATGTAATGGGCTACATCTACAATGGTGGGGAGTGTGGTGTGTGTGATGTTCTGGGCTACATCTACAATGGTGGGGAGTGTGGTGTGTGTGTGGGAGTGGGCTACATCTACAATGTTGGGGAGTGTGTGTGTGTGGGACTGGGCTACATATACAATGGAGGGGAGTGTGGTCTGTGATGTAATGGGCTACATCTACAATGGTGGGGAGTGTGGTGTGTGTGATGGACTGGGCTACATCTACAATGGTGGGGAGTGTGGTGTGTGTGGGACTGGGCTACATCTACAATGGTGGGGAGTGTGGTGTGTGTAGGACTGTGCTACATCTACAATGGTGGGGAGTGTGGTGTGTGTGATGGACTGGGCTACATCTACAATGGTGGGGAGTGTGGTGTGTGTGGGACTGGGCTACATCTACAATGGTGGGGAGTGTGGTGTGTGTAGGACTGGGCTACATCTACAATGGTGGGGAGTGTGGTGTGTGTGATGGACTGGGCTACATCTACAATGGTGGGGAGTGTGGTGTGTGTGGTGTGTGTGGGACTGGGCTACATCTACAATGGTGGGGAGTGTGGTGTGTGTGTGGGACTGGGCTACATCTACAATGGTGGGGAATGTGGTATGTGTGTGGGACTGGGCTACATCTACAATGGTGGGGAGTGTGGTGTGTGTGGTGTGTGTGGGACTGGGCTACATCTACAATGGTGGGGAGTGTGGTGTGTGTGTGGGACTGGGCTACATCTACAATGGTGGGGAGTGTGGTGTGTGTGGGACTGGGCTACATCTACAATGGTGGGGAGTGTGGTGTGTGTGATGGACTGGGCTACATCTACAATGGTGGGGAGTGTGGTGTGTGTGGGACTGGGCTACATCTACAATGGTGGGGAGTGTGGTGTGTGTGGGACTGGGCTACATCTACAATGGTGGGGAGTGTGGTGTGTGTGGGACTGGACTACATCTACAATGGTGGGGAGTGTGGTGTGTGTGTGGGACTGGGCTACATCTACAATGGTGGGGAGTGTGGTGTGTGTGGGGGATTGGGCTACATCTACAATGGTGGGGATTGTGGTGTGTGTGGGACTGGGCTACATCTACAATGGTGGGGAGCGTGGTGTGTGTGGGACTGGGCTACATCTACAATGGTGGGGAGTGTGGTGTGTGTGATGGACTGGGCTACATCTACAATGGTGGGGAGCGTGGTGTGTGTGGTGTGTGTGGGACTGGGCTACATCTACAATGGTGGGGAGTGTGGTGTGTGTGGGACTGGGATACATCTACAATGGTGGGGAGTGCGGTGTGTGTGGGACTGGGCTGCATCTACAATGGTGGGGAGTGTGGTGTGTGTGATGGACTGGGCTACATCTACAATGGTGGGGAGTGTGGTGTGTGTGGGACTGTGCTACTACAATGGTGGGGAGCGTGTGTGTGTGGGACTGGGCTACATATACAATGGAGGGGAGTGTGGTCTGTGATGTAATGGGCTACATCTACAATGGTGGGGAGCGTGGTGTGTGTGTGGGACTGGGCTACATCTACAATGGTGGGGAGTGTGGTGTGTGTGGGACTGGGCTACATCTACAATGGTGGGGAGTGTGGTGTGTGTGATGTTCTGGGCTACATCTACAATGGTGGGGAGTGCGGTGTGTGTGGGACTGGGCTACATCTACAATGGTGGGGAGTGTGGTGTGTGTGTGGGAGTGGGCTACATCTACAATGTTGGGGAGTGTGTGTGTGTGGGACTGGGCTACATATACAATGGAGGGGAGTGTGGTGTGTGTGATGTGTGTGGGACTGGGCTACATCTACAATGGTGGGGAGTGTGGTGTGTGTGATGGACTGGGCTACATCTACAATGGTGGGGAGTGTGGTGTGTGTGGGACTGCGCTACATCTACAATGGTGGGGAGTAAGGTGTGTGTGGGACTGGGCTACATCTACAATGGTGGGGAGTGTGGTGTGTGTGTGTGGGACTGGGCTACATCTACAATGGTGGGGAGTGTGTGTGTGGGACTGGGCTACATCTACAATGGTGGGGAGTGTGGTGTCTGTGGGACTGGGCTACATCTACATTGGTGGGGAGTGTGGTGTGTGTGGGACTGGGCTACATCTACAATGGTGGGGAGTGTGGTGTGTGTGGGACTGGGCTACATCTACAATGGTGGGGAGTGTGTGTGTGTGGGACTGGGCTACATCTACAATGGTGGGGAGTGTGGTGTCTGTGGGACTGAGCTACATCTACAATGGTGGGGAGTGTGGTGTGTGTGGGACTGGGCTACATCTACAATGGTGGGGAGTGTGGTGTGTGTGGGACTGGGCTACATCTACAATGGTGGGGAGTGTGGTCTGTGATGTAATGGGCTACATCTACAATGGTGGGGAGTGTGGTGTGTGTGGGACTGGGCTACATCTACAATGGTGGGGAGTGTGTTGTGTGTGGGACTGGGCTTCATCTACAATGGTGGGGAGTGTGGTGTGTGTGTGGGACTGGGCTACCTCTACAATGGTGGGGAGTGTGGTGTGTGTGGGACTGGGCTACATCTACAATGGTGGGGAGTGTGGTGTGTGTGATGGACTGGGCTACATCTACAATGGTGGGGAGTGTGGTGTGTGTGGGACTGCGCTACATCTCCAATGGTGGGGAGTGTGGTGTGTGTGGGACTGGGCTACATCTACAATGGTGGGGAGTAAGGTGTGTGTGGGACTGGGCTACATCTACAATGGTGGGGAGTGTGGTGTGTGTGTGTGGGACTGGGCTACATCTACAATGGTGGGGAGTGTGTGTGTGTGGGACTGGGCTACATCTACAATGGTGGGGAGTGTGGTGTCTGTGGGACTGGGCTACATCTACAATGGTGGGGAGTGTGGTGTGTGTGGGACTGGGCTACATCTACAATGGTGGGGAGTGTGGTGTGTGTGGGACTGGGCTACATCTACAATGGTGGGGAGTGTGGTCTGTGATGTAATGGGCTACATCTACATTGGTGGGGAGTGTGGTGTGTGTGTGGGACTGGGCTATATCTACAATGGTGGGGAGTGTGGTGTGTGTGGGACTGGGCTACATCTACAATGGTGGGGAGTGTGGTGTGTGTGTGGGACTGGGCTACATCTACAATGGTGGGGAGTGTGGTGTGTGTGGGACTGGGCTACATCTACAATGGTGGGGAGTGTGGTGTGTGTGGGACTGGGCTACATCTACAATGGTGGGGAGTGTGGTGTGTGTGGTGTGTGTGATGGACTGGGCTACATCTACAATGGTGGGGAGTGTGGTGTGTGTAGGACTGGGCTACATTTACAATGGTGGGGAGTGTGGTGTGTGTGGGACTGGGCTACATCTACAATGGTGGGGAGTGTGGTGTGTGTGGGACTGGGCTACATCTACAATGGTGGGGAGTGTGCTGTGTGTAGGACTGTGCTACATCTACAATGGTGGGGAGTGTGGTGTGTGTGATGGACTGGGCTACATCTACAATGGTGGGGAGTGTGGTGTGTGTGTGGGACTGGGCTACATCTACAATGGTGGGGAGTGTGGTGTGTGTGGGACTGGGCTACATCTACAATGGTGGGGAGTGTGGTGTGTGTGGGACTGGGCTACATCTACAATGGTGGGGAGTGTGGTGTGGGTGGGACTGGGCTACATCTACAATGGTGGGGAGTGCGGTGTGTGTGATGGACTGGGCTACATCTACAATGGTGGGGAGTGTGGTGTGTGTGGGACTGGGCTACATCTACAATGGTGGGGAGTGTGTGTGTGTGGGACGGGGCTACATCTACAATGGTGGGGAGTGTGGTGTGTGTGGGACTGGGCTACATCTACAATGGTGGGGAGTGTGGTGTGTGTGGGACTGGGCTACATCTACAATGGTGGGGAGTGTGGTGTGTGTGGGACTGGGCTACATCTACAATGGTGGGGAGTGTGGTGTGTGTAGGACTGGGCTACATCTACAATGATGGGGAGTGTGGTGTGTGTGATGGACTGGGCTACATCTACAATGGTGGGGAATGTGGTATGTGTGTGGGACTGGGCTACATCTACAATGGTGGGGAGTGTGGTGTGTGTGGTGTGTGTGGGACTGGGCTACATCTACAATGGTGGGGAGTGGTGTGTGTGTGGGACTGGGCTACATCTACAATGGTGGGGAGTGTGGTGTGTGTGGGACTGGGCTACATCTACAATGGTGGGGAGTGTGGTGTGTGTGATGGACTGGGCTACATCTACAATGGTGGGGAGTGTGGTGTGTGTGGGACTGGGCTACATCTACAATGGTGGGGAGTGTGGTGTGTGTGGGACTGGGCTACATCTACAATGGTGGGGAGTGTGGTGTGTGTGGGACTGGACTACATCTACAATGGTGGGGAGTGTGGTGTGTGTGTGGGACTGGGCTACATCTACAATGGTGGGGAGTGTGGTGTGTGTGGGACTGGGCTACATCTACAATGGTGGGGAGTGTGGTGTGTGTGGGACTGGGCTACATCTACAATGGTGGGGAGTGTGGTGTGTGTGGGTCTGGGCTACATCTACAATGGTGGGGAGTGTGGTGTGTGTGGGACTGGGATACATCTACAATGGTGGGGAGTGCGGTGTGTGTGGGACTGGGCTGCATCTACAATGGTGGGGAGCGTGGTGTGTGTGATGGACTGGGCTACATCTACAATGGTGGGGAGTGTGGTGTGTGTGGGACTGGGCCACTACAATGGTGGGGAGCGTGTGTGTGTGGGACTGGGCTACATATACAATGGAGGGGAGTGTGGTGTGTGTGGGACTGGGCTACATCTCCAATGGTGGGGAGTGTGGTGTGTGTGGGACTGGGCTACATCTACAATGGTGGGGAGTGTGGTGTGTGTGGGACTGGGCTACATCTACAATGGTGGGGAGTGTGGTGTGTGTAGGACTGGGCTACATCTACAATGGTGGGGAGTGTGGTGTGTGTGATGGACTGGGCTACATCTACAATGGTGGGGAGTGTGGTGTGTGTGCTGTGTGTGGGACTGGGCTACATCTACAATGGTGGGGAGTGTGGTGTGTGTGTGGGACTGGGCTACATCTACAATGGTGGGGAGTGTGGTGTGTGTGGGACTGGGCTACATCTACAATGGTGGGGAGTGTGGTGTGTGTGATGGACTGGGCTACATCTACAATGGTGGGGAGTGTGGTGTGTGTGTGGGACTGGGCTACATCTACAATGGTGGGGAGTGTGGTGTGTGTGGGACTGGGCTACATCTACAATGGTGGGGAGTGTGGTGTGTGTGAGACTGGGCTACATCTACAATGGAGGGGAGTGTGGTGTCTGTGGGACTGGGCTACATCTACAATGGTGGGGAGTGTGGTGTGAGTGTGGGACTGGGCTACATCTACAATGGTGGGGAGTGTGTGTGTGGGACTGGGCTACATCTACAATGGAGGGTAGTGTGGTGTGTGTGGGACTGGGCTACATATACAATGGAGGGGAGTGTGGTGTGTGTGGGACTGGGCTACATCTACAATGGTGGGGAGTGTGGTCTGTGATGTAATGGGCTACATCTACAATGGTGGGGAGTGTGGTGTGTGTGATGGACTGGGCTACATCTACAATGGTGGGGAGTGTGGTGTGTGTGGGACTGGGCTACATCTACAATGGTGGGGAGTGTGGTGTGTGTGGGACTGGGCTACATCTACAATAGTGGGGAGTGTGTTGTGTGTGGGACTGGGCTTCATCTACAATGGTGGGGAGTGTGGTGTGTGTGTGGGACTGGGCTACATCTACAATGGTGGGGAGTGTGGTGTGTGTGGGACTGGGCTACATCTACAATGGTGGGGAGTGTGGTGTGTGTGGGACTGGGCTACATCTACAATGGTGGGGAGTGTGGTGTGTGTGGTGTGTGTGATGGACTGGGCTACATCTACAATGGTGGGGAGTGTGGTGTGTGTAGGACTGGGCTACATCTACAATGGTGGGGAGTGTGGTGTGTGTGATGGACTGGGCTACATCTACAATGGTGGGGAGTGTGGTGTGGGTGGGACTGGGCTACATCTACAATGGTGGGGAGTGCGATGTGTGTGGGACGG